>JAQMYM010005638.1:0-10058 GCA_030014255.1 Parauchenoglanis ngamensis | reverse complement strand
TAAATAATGAGCAACCCTGTGGTGAAAGTGGTAAGGAAAAACTCCCTGAGATGACAAGAGGAAGAAACCTTAAGAGGAACCAGACTCAAAAGGGAACCCATCCTCATTTGGGTGGCACTGAATAGTGAGATTACAATTAACACACTTCTGTGATTTAAGTGCAAGACTGTTCATGGTAATTTAATTATATGAGGGCCCCCTGGGACATGAAGCAGCCAGCTACGCCACTGTCAACAAACCTGAATGTACACATGAGAGTGGGTTAGCAACAGCATCCAAACATCCCAGTTTACCAAAACATTCTATGCCTCAGAACCCTCCAGATCTGCTCCTTTATCTAACAGAAGGCTATTAACAAAATGCTTGGCTAAACAAATATGTTTTTAGCCTAGATTTAAACACTGAGACTGTGTCTGAGCCCCAAACACTAATTGGAAGGGTGTTCCATAACTGAGGGGCTTTGTAAGTGAAAGATCTGCCCCCCTGCTGTAGCCTTCACTATTCGAGGTACTAACAAATAGCCTGTACCTTTTGACCTAAGTAGACATGGATGGTCATAAAGGACCAGAAGTTCGCTCAGGTACTGAGGTGCGAGACCATTCAGTGCTATATATACACAACAGTAGTATTTTATAATCTGTGCGAAATTTGATTAGAAGCCAATGCAGTGCAAATAAGATAGGGATGATGTGGTCGTATCTTCTTGTTTTAGTAAGTACCCTTGCTGCTGCATTCTGGACTAAATGGAGTTTGTTTATGTAGCTACTGGAACATCCAGACAGTAAGGCATTACAATAATCTAACCTAGAGCATGACAAAAGCATGAACTAGTTTTTCTACTTCATGCAGTGACATCATATTTCTAATCTTAGAGATATTTCTGAGATGAAAGAAATAGTAAGCATCCATTGTCTAATGTCCTTTACACATTCCTCAATTTTATTAAGCCAGTGTCTCTCATCTGGCTTTGCTGAAACATACAATTGTGTGTCATCAGCATAGCAGTGAAAGCTAATACCATGTTTACAAATAATATTACCCAGAGGGAGCATATATAAAGAAAAAAGCCTACTAGCCTCCCGCCTTCCTGAAAGCCGTTGTTTTGGATTATTGCGTCAGTCACCCCAAGCTAAGGTTTGTTTCAGCGTTAACTCCAAACGCTCGGTTTTATTTCTGTTCTCAGTGTACTGTGTTTTTGTTCCGTGTTTGAACGCCGGCTGATTTTCCTTTTCGCGCAACTCCCCTTGCGCCGTCTCTGCGTGTGCCGCGGCTCGCAGCTGCTACTCCACTCTCACACGAGACGGACTGTTCCCACAATACACCTGCTAAGTTTCTCTTCCACCTCCTACCCACCCCCTGGTAAGCCTATTGGTTCCTTTCTTCTGTGTAAGCCGCTGCACTTGTGGTTTCGTCGACTTCACCTGGTCAACACGTGACAGCATGAACAAGCCATCAGAAACCACAGCAGACTTTCAGGACCTCAAGAATATGATGAGCCAGCTAATGACCACTGTCCAACAACAACAACAAGCTATGCTACAGGGACTAGGAGTTCATTACGCCCAGCTAGCCAGGGAAGTTCAGAAGATTCAAACTCCCACTCCATCAGCACCTGCCACACACACGCACCAACCTAGCCGTGCCGTGACTACCACGCCTCGACCATGCGTGATGGGACTTGCCCTCTCACCCGTTTTCACGGGTGATCCCGAGGACGTTCAGGGATTCATCACTCTGTGCACTTTGATCCGAGGAGTCTGAGGTCGCGTATGTAATCACCCGGCTTGGAGGCCAAGCCTTGAATTGGGCCACCACCATGCTAGACCGACAGGACCCCGACCTAGACACTAGCGTTGAGTTCCTGTCTGCCATTTGCAAGGTCAGAGTTTGCCACAAAAGACAGCCCCCCGATGCTTCTTCCAAATCTCCCAAGGAACGCGATCTGTTCACAACTATGCCATTGCGTTTCGTGCGCTGGCCATCCAGAGCCGGAGGACGGACATCTCACTCGCCCCGGCTTTCTACAATGGTCTCCAGGAGAACATCAAAGACGAGTTAGTGCATCGCGACTGGGGCACGGACCTCGATAAACTCATCAAGCTGGCACAGGACATCAATGAATGAATGACGGTGCTAGAGGAGACGCGAAGGCAAGAAACCCCTAGTGCCTTTCCGAGCCCCGCTCCACACCGAACTGCCACCCCAAGAAGCGATGGGTCACTCTGAGGGCAACCCCGGACCTATGCAGATCGGTTGTTCTCGTCTGTTTAGAGACGAACGGTCTCGACGCTTTCAAGAGGGGTTATGTTTGTACTGCGGACAACCTGGCCTTCTCATACAATCGTGCTCAGGGTCACCCAAGAATCCCAGGACGGGAAACGTCAACGTCTATCAGGCCAGGGGGCAGCACTGATAGGCGTCATTGTACTCCACGGCCCCGTGGACCGGTGTGAAGTGCCCATCTCTCTCACGTGGTCCTCCAATCCCAATCCACCGTTCCGATCCAAAGCTCTCATCAATTCTGGGTCTGCAGTCAATCTCTGCTCCCTTTCCATACCCGAAACTCGTGCTATGAAGGAATACATTTCTGAGGCAGTCGCTCATGGTCTAATCAGACCCTCCACATCTCCTGCCGCTGCTCCATTTTTCTTTGTAGGGAAGAAGGATGGCTCACTCCGTCCGTGCATCGACTACCAGAAACTAAATCTAATCACCATCAAGAATAAATACCCGTTACCTCTGATGGACTCTGCCTTTGAACGTCTCTCCGGCACCATCATTTTTACTAAACTCGACCTACGCAACGCCTACCATTTGGTCCATATTCGAGAGGGCGACGAGTGGAAGTTTTATCACTCCCAACGGCCACTATGAATACTTAGTGATGCCTTTTGGGCTCTGTAACAGTCCTGCGGCATTCCAGGCATTAGTAAACAACGTCCTTCGGGACTTTTTGGGCCACTTCATGTTCGTTTACCTAGCCGACATCCTCATTTTCTCCCCCAACCTTACAACTCATGACCAGTATGTCCGTCAGGTCCTCTAGTGCCTTCTCCAACACCACCTGTTTGTTAAATTGGAGAAGATTGAATTCCACACCACTACTACGTCCTTCCTAGGATTCGTCATCACTCCTCTAGGAATGTCCATGGACCCGGCCAAGACCACCACTATCACCCAATGGCCTGTTCCAAGAACCATTAAACAACTCCAACGCTTTCTGGGTTTTGCCAACTTCTATCAGCGCTTCATTAGGAATTATAGCACGGTGGCACATGCCCTCACGTCCCTGCTCCATGGGAAGCCCGGTACGTTGCTCTGGACAAGAGACGCCCATGTGGTGTTTGACACCCTCAAGCCTCGGTTCACTACTGCTGCCATCCTTACCCACCTGGACCCCATTAGGCCTTTTGTCATGGAGGTGGATGCCTCCCTGCAATGGTATTGGTGCCATTCTGTCTCAGACATCCACTTCGGATAACAAACTCCATCCCTGTGCTTACTTCTCCTGGAAACTCAGCCCCATGGAACAGAGATACGATGTTGGGGATCGAGAACTATTAGCTGTCAAAATGGCCTTGGAAGAATGGTGCCACTGGCTGGAAGGGGCCAACCACCCGTTCCTCATTTGGACCAACCATAAGAACCTCGAATATCTCCGTGAAGCCTAATGTCTCAACCTCCGACAGGCCAGATGGGCTTTATTTTTCACCAGGTTCAGGTTCACCATTTCCTATCGGCCGGGATCCAAGAATAGTAAACCCGACGCTCTCTCCTATCTCCACGCGCCTGACAACAGTCCCGCTCCCCCATCTACTATCCTAGACCAGCAGTGTGTTATCGGTCAGACCCGATGGTCCCTCTTGGAGGACATTAGTCGTGCCCACAAATCCGAACCACCGCCCGGGGACGCGCCCCCTCTCACTACATTTGTACCTACCACTCTCCGCCCCTGGGTCCTTCGATGGAGTCACGATGAAAGTTTGGCTGGCCACCCGGGGCACCTACATACCTTGGAACTGGTACAATGCCACTTCTGGTGGCCCTCCATCAATGTAGACGTACAAGTCTACGTCCAGGCCTACCCTGCCTGTGCCCGTAACAAGCCTGAGAACCGACACCCTCAAGGTCTCCTCCAACCTCTTCCTGTCCCTCGACGACCGTGGTCACACATCTCTCTGAACTTAATATCAGGACTTCCCCGCTCCCAGGGACGCACCATCATCCTGGTCATAGTGGATCGTTTCACCAAAACCGCCCGTTTCGTCGCCCTCTTGACTTATCCCACAGCCCAGCAGACGGCCGACCTGATAATCAAAGAGGTGGTTAGATACCATGGCTCCTCAGTGGACCTATTGACCGACCGGGGTCCCCAGTTCATTACCCGAGTCTGGCGCCAGTTCTGGAGACAGTTAGGAGTGGACGTCAGTCTAACGTCTGGTTACCACCCTCAGTCCAACAGTCAAACAGAACACATCAACCAGGAACTTGTCAAATGCCCACAACCAACTGTACACCTCCTCTACCGGCATGTCCCCGTTTGAAGCTATCACTGGTGTTGCCCTGTCTTGGTTCCCCAATGACGGGGTCCCCGGGCCCATTGCCTCCATCAACACTGCCATCAATTAACTTCATAGGGTTTGGTCCAGGGTCCGTCGAAACCTCGAAGCCTCCAGAATTGCCACTAAGCGTCGTGCGGATCACCGTTCCCGGGTTGCTCTGGTGTATCACCCTGGAGATCGGGTATATGTATCAACCAAGGGACTCCCAGGGACGACAGACAATCGGAAATTGGGGTATCCCAATTAACCCCGCTTCATACCAGCTGGCCATTCCACGTACTCTCCGCACCAGCCCGGTGTTCCATGTCTCGCTCCTTCGAAAGGCCTACTCCTCCCCATTATCCATGCCCGTCACTGAACCCCCACCTCCTCGGGACGTTGGCGGGGAGCCTGCCTACACAGTCAGTAGGTTATTGGATGTCGGTCGCCGTGGGAGGGGCTGAGAGTTCCTGGTGAACTGGGAGGGCTATGGCCCTGAGGAACGGTCCTGGGTCCCTCGCCGAGACATTCTGGATCCGGCCCTCATCCAGGAATTTTACGACTCCAGGCCTGAATTGGCTGGGCTGCCGGGAGCCAGCCCTTCGAGGGGGGATTCTGTCACGCTCCCTGCTATCACCACTAGAACATGAGCTACCGCTTCTCCCGTTACCACAACAACGACGATGCACCAGCAACTACTTCCGGAGTCAAGGCTTCGCTCCCGGGTCATGGAATATAAGCACGGAAGCTTCCCACTACTCATTGCTTGTTCATGAACTCCGTTTCAGTTTATGCTACTAGCCTCCCGCTTTCCCGAAAGCCCTTGTTTTGGATTATTGCGTCAGTCACCCCGAGCTGAGGTTTGTTTCAGCGTTAACTCCAAACTCTCGGTTTTATTTCTGTTCTCAGTATGTTGCGTTTTTTGTTCCGTGTTTGAACGCCGGCTGATCTTCCTTTCCGCACTCCCCTTGCGTCGTCTCTGCATGCACCGCGGCTCGCAGCTGCTACTCCACTCTCACACGAGACGGACTGTTTCCACACTACGCCTGTAATGTTTCTCTTCCACATCCTACCCATCCCCTGGTAAGTCCATTGGTTCCTTTCTGTTGTGTACGCCGATGCACTTGTGGTTTCGTCGACTTCACCTCGTCAACACGCGACATATGTTTATACTCTTCTTTTCTACTTAAATAGAATACTTAAACATAATCCATCCATACTATACTGCTTATCTGTGAGAGTCGCAGGGAAGCTGGAGCCAATCCCATCTGACTTCAGGTGAGAATCGGCGCATACCTTGGACAGGTCACCAGTCTGTCACAGGGCTAACACAAAGACAAACAGCCATTCACACTCACATTCACAACCAATTTAGAGTAGTACAGTAGCCATATGAGTTCCTCACATGAACTGCTCACACAAAATTTCTGTTGGATTAAGGTCAGGACTTTAACTTGGTCACTCCAAAACATTAACCTTATTCCTTTTTAACCATCCTTTGGAATGACTGTTATGCTGCATTACCCACTTTTTCTTGAAATTCAGTTCACAGACAAATGTTGTGATATTTTCCTTTAGAATTCACTGGAATAATTCAGAATGCATTGTTTCATCAATGATGGCAAGCTGTTCTGGACCAGCTGCACCAGACAGGCCTAAACCATGATACTACCACACTTTTGTTTCACAGATAAGTTTTTTATGCCTTCTTGCTTGTCCATGTTATCTTTGACAAAGATTTTTTTATAGCACACCACCCTTGTTCAGTGTTCTCCTAATGATGGACTCATGAATATTAACAGTAGCCAATGTGAGAGATTCCTTTAGTTGCTGAGGCCCAGTGAGCTGCGCTGGAAGTAAGGGGTCGAGCTCAACCCCTGAAAAACAGCCCCACACCATTATCCCTCCTCCACCAAATGTCACAGTTGGCACAATGCAGTCAGGCAGGTAACGTTCTCCCAGCATCTGCCAAACCCAGACTCGCCCATCTGACTGCCAACAGAGAAGCGTGATCCATCACCCCATAGAACATGTTCCCACTGCTCCACAGGCCAGTGGTGGTGCTTTACACCACTCCATCCGATGCTTGGCATTGGACTTGGTGACGTGATGCTCACATGCAGCAGCTCAGCCACGGAAACCCATTCCATGAAGCTCGCACTACAGTTTTTGTGCTTACATTAATGCCAGTGGAAGTTTGGAACTCTTGGAACTCAGTTATGGACTCAGCAGAATGTTCGTGACATGTTGGTGACTCATCATACCAAAGAAATCTCACTTATTTTTATTTAATATAATGAAGATAAAAAGCAAATAGATTAATCACCTTTAATATTATTTCTGTTTCTCCAGAAAATTAATGTGCCTTTGCACTGGAGCTTTCACATATTCTATTAGTAGGAACTTAGTAGTTGTCGACCTGCTCAGTGACTTTACGTGGTCTTCCGCTTGTTTCCACTTGCCAATAACACCACTTACAGCTGACTGTGCAATATTCAGTAGGGATGAAATTTCATGAACCTTCTTATTGCAAAGGTGGCATCCTATCACAGTATCATGCTTGAAGTCACTGAGTTCTTCAGAATGACCCATTTTGTTTCACAGATGTTTGCATGGGATTTATCAGGAAACTTACAGATGATACAGTTCACAGATGTTAATGGGATTTATTGGGAAACTTACAGATGATACAGTTCACAAAACAATCATCAGAACGTTTCCCAATCAGAAGCCGTGGGTGGATAAAAACATCCGCGATGCCCTAAGATCACGCACCGCTGCCTACAAAGAAGGGCTCGCCACCGGCAACATGGACCAGTACAAAGCTACATCCTACAACGTGCGCAAAGAGGTGAAAGAGGCAAAGCAGACTTACGGGAGGAAACTAGAGTCTCAGCTACAACAATGTGACACTAGGAACCTCTGGAAAGGACTGAGAACAATAACGGACTACAACAAAACACCCTCTACAATGATGAGCACCGACGCATCACTGGCTGATGAGCTGAACATGTTCTATGCTCACTTCGAGGCTGCTGCTAACAACGCTACTGCAAATAGCTACGGGAACAGCAGCACGGAGTGTGCCAGAGAAGGGGACGCTTTCATCGTTACAGAGCAAGCCGTGAGGAAGCCTTCAGGAGAGTGAACACCAGAAAGGCTATAGGACCAGACGGCATCCCAAGTCGGGTCCTGAGAGCCTGCGCAGACCAGCTAGCACCAGTGTTCACTGAGATCTTCAACCTCTCCCTGTCTCAGGCTGTTATCCCCAGGTGCTTCAAGAACTCCATTATTGTTCCTGTCCCAAAGAAACAACAGCCTGCTTGTCCCAATGACTACCGCCCAGTAGCGTTGACCTCAGTTGTGATGAAGTGTTTTGAACATCTGGTTAGAGACTTCATCATCTCTTCACATCCTGCCACCACAGACACACTGCAGTTCGCTTACCGGACTAACCGTTCCACTGATGACGCCATCGCCCATCTATTACCCTGAGCCACCTGGTCACCGGCAGAGGGAATTATGTGAGAATGTTGTTCGTAGACTACAGCTCTGCTTTCAACACCATAATCCCCTCAAAGTTCTTCACCAAGTTGCGTGATCTGGGACTCAGCCCATCACTGTGTCAGTGGATCCTCAACTTTCTCACAGACAGAACACAATCAGTGAGGGTAGGCAAACATGCTGAATTCAATAATTAAGAGGTGCATCCCAATACTTTTGTCCATATTCTATATATGTTAATGTCTTTTTTTCCCCCATCCTAGATTCACTGTTGTTCATGGGGTGTCAACTTCTGCCATGTCTGGAGGCCCTTCTCTTTATGAGTAAGTCTTTAGTTTTTTTTAACATCACAGGAGAATGTGTTAAGGATTGTATGTCAGAAATCTACACAAAATACCACCAAAAAAAACCCATTAAATTGCATAAGTATTCACCCTTATTGGTGGCACCATTGGAATTTAACATTAAGTTTAATTGACTCAGTCCACCAAAAGTCAGTGACTATCAGGGGGGATCAGTCAGAGAAGCAACAAACAAGCTAAGAAGAACTCTAATGTAGCTAGAGAGATCCAAAACTCATATGAGAGAAGCTGGGATTATTTTTTTGCTTATGAAACCAATTTTTTGCTGGTAAAACCAATTTTTTTCGTTCTTGGTACAAAGCCATATGTTGGACAGAAATCCAATATTGTGAAGTATGGTGGTATTGTGGGTTACCACTGACCTCTTGGTTGTTTCATCTTTTTTCTTTTTTTAAACTCAAATTCATTTTATATTAAAATTTCTACATTTCAATTTTTAGAATAATTCTGTATGTTCAATTCTGTTGGATTTGCTTGTCATTTTTAATTTTTCTTTTAAACAGTGTATTTTTATTAAACATAAATAAATGAAACTGTTGTGTAAGTTTTTTTTCTTGAGAGAATCTTGAAAAAATTAAACATTGAAATAATAAAATATATTTAAATATATATTTTAATCCTAACAAAATGCAAGCACTAGATTTTAGGTTATATTTTATTTATGTAAATGTATTAGATTATTAGATAAACCTAATTTATATTAATAAATTGTAATTTGTTGACTCATCTAGCATTAAATTAAGACACAGCCCTCCATGTTTGGGAGACCAGAGCAAACTGATTGAGCCACCAACCAACGCTTAATAGTAGAACTCAAGTGCAGAACAAGAAATGAACATAAATTAAACACTGCCTGGAGTCATTCAAAACCTTGGTTCACTTCCTCTGTCTGGCCATTTGATTGGGGTGAAACTCCAATGACAGACTGGCTGCCACCCCTAGCAGCTGGCAAAAGGCCCTCTAGAATCATCTGTCAAACTGGGGTCCTCGGTCCAAATCTACATATGACTTGAAGTATGTGGACCCAGACTACATGCTGCAGCAATAGTTTTGCTGTCTGCTTGCCTGGAGGAAGCTTGGGTAGGCCTTTGAAACTAATTGACCATGACAAATAACACCGCATTGCCCTGGGATGAAGGCAGCCTGGTGATAAAATCTAGGGAGAGGTTGAAACACAGACACAAATGGTAAGGACAAGTGGTGTATTAGGCCTGTGGGTTTTGTCCTGGGCTCCTTGCTGCGAACAAACGCCTGACAGGCCACTATATAGGCCCAAATATCCTGGTCAATACATTGCTTCCAGAAGTGACAACTCAACACAGATCTGTCTTCTTACTGCGATCTCCTGTCCAATTTCTCATCTGATATAACTTCTGCTAAGACTGCCTTCTATAAGGAAAAGCTGGAAATCTCTGGACAAGATCTGCGCAAATGCCACAACATCTTTTCTTCATTACTCAACCCGCCAGCTCTTCATGCTCCATCCTCCCTAACTGCTGAAGACTTTACCAACTTTTTCGATGGGAAGATTCAACAAATCTGCCAGACATTCACTCCCACCCCAACTCCTTCACGTCACACTAAGGATTCCCCTTCCACCTCACTGGCACAGTTTTCCAATCTAGCTACAGATGAGATCCTACAAGTCATC
>JAQMYM010005637.1:0-10061 GCA_030014255.1 Parauchenoglanis ngamensis | reverse complement strand
GGGTTCTCTTTATCTACTTTTAGGACTTGTGTGAAAATCTGATGATGTTTCAGGTCATATTTATGCAGAAATATAGACAATTCTATAGGGTTCACAAACTTTCAAACACAATTGTATGTGGGGTTTGGATGGACATAAGTGGACATAAGGTAGGAGATGTCAGTAAAAACAAATGTGTTTATGAAACATGGAAGCAAAGGTACAAGTTTGCTTAAGTTTGCTCAAATTTGCAAATTTACTCAAATTTACTCAAGTGCCCTTTTAAATGCGGCATGAAATGAGTCTGTGAATGAGATGCACCTGCATCCAATCTTGGTTGGATGCAAGTGCTCATGGGAACTGTAGGCCTTGGTTGTAGTTTGTGGCAAGACGCAGGAGTGTGTTGCCACACCAGGCATGATGGAGAGTATTGAGAGCATGCTACGTGTGGCAGTGTTCACAGTGCACGCTATGCGTGGAGCAAGGGGCAGATCATGACACACTGCAGCATGTGGCTGCCCACTGCTCTGGATATGTATGCTCACTTTTCACTTGTGTGTGTGTTCACTGATTGTATGAGTTAAATGCAGAGAAAGAATTTCCCAGAGATAAGAAATTTTGACACTATATACACATATGAAAAGAAATAAAGAACTATTGCACTATTGGGTAATTGCACATAATTTAAATATTGCACAATAATGATGATCATGTGCAGTGAGTAGTGAATGTTGGACCCTGAGAGTAATCATATTGTATGATAAAAGAAAATCCAGTGGTTGGGGGGTTAGATTATGTAGTCAGTGCATGTGTGAGTTTAGAGTAGTTATGGCTTTTGGGAAAAAACTGTTCTTAAATCTGTTTGTCCTTGTTGTAATGCACCTGTAGTGCCTCCATGAAGGCAACAGGCCAAACAGATCCGAGCCAGGGTGTGAGCTGTCCTTGATAATGTTTTTTGCTCTGCTGAGGCAGTGGGAAATGTAAATTGGATAATTTTTTTTTGGGGGGGGGGTATAGCCGATGATCTTCTGTGCTGCCTTTACTACTCTCTGAAGCTTCACCCTGTCTGCAAAGGTGCAGCTGCCATATCATACTGTGATACAATATGTCAGCAGGCTCTCTATGGTCAAACGGTAGAAGGCCAGTAGCATGTTGGCTCAGACCCTCAGAAAGTGTAACCGCTGCTGATCCTTCTTGATGGCTGCTGTGATGTTGTCTGTCCAGGAGATGTCAGCAGAAATAAGAACACAGAGAAAAAGGAAGGTATGGACCCTCTCCACACGCTCGCCTTTGATGTAAAGGGGGGCTAAGTCGGTGCTGTGCCTCCTGAAGTCGACAATGATCTCCTTGGTTTTCTCCTCTCTGTAAGCTGCCTCGTCACCCTTTGAGATGAGTCCGACCACTGTGGTGACGTCAGCAAACTTGATGATGAGGTTGTTGTTGTGGGCTGGGCTGCAGTCTTGGGTGTAGAGACAGTACAGAAGTAGGCTCAGCACACAGCCTTGTGGGGTACCGATGTTCAGTGTGCGAATGGAGGAGTGGTGGGGGCCAAATCTTTTATCCAGGCACAAGTGAGAGGGGGCAGGCCAAGAGTGACCAGTTTGGTGATGTGAATGTCAGGAATGATTGTATTAAAAGCTGAGCAGTAATCCACAAAGAGCATCTAGACGTAGCTCTGCTGCTGCTCTAAATGGCTCAACACAGAGTGAAGAGCTATGGAAATGGCGTCTTTTGTGGATCTGTTTACACAATATGTGAATTGATAGTTATCGAAGTCTTGGGGGAGATAATCCTTAATGTGTTGGAGAACCAGCCTCTTGAAACACTTCGTGATAACCAGAGTGAGGGCCACAGGATGATAATCATTTTGGCTAGTGATAGGAGACTTCTTCGGCACTGGAATGATTGTGGCTGATTTTATGCAGGATGGAATGACTGCCTGGGCTAGGGAGAGGTTGAAGATTTTAGTAAAAATAGAGGTGAGCTGGTGGGCACACGCTCTGAGCACCCTACCAGGTACTCCATCTGGTCCGGCAGCCTTCTAGGGGTTCACTGCCAGGAGTGCCCGTCTGACATTGTACCCTTTCACAGTGAGTGGAGTAGTAAAGGAACCTGGTGAGGGTGAGGGTGGGAGCAGGGCTGGAGCAGATGAGTGCTGCTGTTTTGATGATTCAAAGCGAGCTAAGAAGCAGTTTAACTCCTCTGCTAGCTGCGCACTCAAATCCCCTATTGTTGCATCACAACCTCTATAGTTTGTAATGTTTTTTATTCCCTGCCACACCTCCTGTGTATTGTGGCTGGACAGATGGGACTCTATGCTTCTCTTATGGTCCGTCTTGGCTTTTTTAATTCCACTTTTTAGAGCGGCTCGGGTAGACCTATACAGAGCTCTGTCACCTGACCTGAAAGCAGCGTCACAGGCTCTGAGGAGTGTACGGACCTAGCTGGTCATGCAGAGTTTCTGGTTTGGGAAAACCTGAATGCTTTTGACCACAGGCACATTTCTGATGCAAAACCTTATATAGTCCAGTACCGTTCCTGTGAATGTTTCCAGCTCATGATGTTCAAATAGGTCCCAGTCCGTCTGTTCAAAGCAGTCCTGTAGTTTGGAGGGCACATTTTCAGGCCGGGTTGTAACAGTCTTTATGGTGGGCCTGGCCTGAAGAGTAGGAGAGAAAAATGGTCAGACTGTCTGATTTCAGGGAGCGGTATAGCTCTGTACGCGTGCCTGATGTTAGCGTAAGCATGGTCCAGAGTGTTCTCCCCTCTAGTAAAACACTTAACATGTTGATAAAATTTCGGAAGTCTTCAAGATTTTGGCCTTGTTAAAGTCTCCTGCAATTATATGAGCACCGTCGGGGTGGGCTCGCTGTTGTTCATTAATGGTATTCAGCAGGAGAGAGAGCGCCGTATTTACATTGGCGTCGGGTGGAATGTACACAGCCATGACAATCATTACTGTTAGCTCTCTCAGTAGAAAAAAAGGCCAGCATCTTACTGACATGTACTCGAGGTCAGGGGGAAAGTGTTTGTCTTTAATTGTCCTGTTGTTGCACCAGTTCTCATGTACATAAATACAGAGCCTCCATCCCCTGCTCTTACCAGATTCCTTTGTCCTGTACCAGGGAAGAAGAGTACGACCTACTAGCTGCATGCTAGCATCGGGTATCTCTGAGTGAAGCAAGGTTTCAGTAATAATCAAAACACAACAGTCACAAACATAGTGATTTCCAGCGAGTTGTAATTCCAAGTCATCCGTTTTATGCACCAGAGATCTGGCATTGGTGAGATACTGGCTTGGTAGAGGTGGCTTGTGTGGTTGTTTCTTTAGCCTTAGCATAGCGCAGGATCTGCAACCCCGCTTCTGCTTCCTTTCCCTCCTCCGTCTGCGCCGTCTCCTAGACCCGACAACAATCCACAGAGAACCCGCTGGTCTCGCTATGTTGTCTGGGATGTTGTCTGTGTGATAAAAGACACGAAACAGATTTCTGGCCCTGGACACCAATGTCTATAAGGTTCTGACGGGTGTAGCGAATGTTCGCCGAACCGATCGTGCACAAACAAACAAGTAAGAAGTACAAAAACAACAAAAAAGAGCACTGAAGAGGAGAGTTGTGAACCGCTGTGACCATGCGCACTGCCATCTTAGTCAACTACTAAGAGACATGACAGTTGTGTTAAGCAATTTGTTATGTGTTAAACAATGGTTGTGTTTGTGCTCACATTCCATGTTCTTTTTTCATGCTTCCTTTTCTTAAGTTTACTGTCTATGTGTTACTATTAAAATTATTCAGCACTTTCACTACCGTCTCCATGATCCCTGAGAGCAACATTGTACACACAGTGCATAGCACTATTTAATTTAAATGGATCTCTGTGAAATGTAATTTTTTTTGTATAAGGTATTTGTTGTTGTTGTATTTAGGCAGTAAGGCTCAGCTGCACTGGCAAATGCATTGTGGGCCAGAAGTGACTCAATTGTAAACCTGAACCTTTCAAGCTGACTTAAAGCTAATGTTTAATTTCTCAAATTTCTCCCTGAATTAAATGATCATCATTTTTAAAGCGTGATGTGTTCTGCAAAGCAAATTCAGATTAGTTCATTGCCATCATTCTCTGGTGTTACAGGCAGGATGAAGTTGGAAAGTCTGAGCCAAATACTGGGACATTATCAGTTATCTGTCTGGGAAAGACAAACAATGTTGTGCTCTTTTTCTGAAAGCTCTTTTTCTGACACACTGATGCCTTTTGTAAACCAAAAAGTTAGAATTATCATTGCATGAAATTTTTGCCACTGGTTGTCAGGCCATGCTTTATATGCATGTGTTGTCATGTGCTAAAGTCTCTTATAATTTGCCTCTAAATTGGTTTCTTAGCTGCAACACCCACCAATAAGACCATTTCTCATAAGAGTTCTCTACATTCAAGACAGTGACTTGCACCAGCTGAGCAAGTATATGACAGGATTTCTTTATGCATTTAATGGGAATAACCTTTTATGTTATGTTTATTAGAGTTAGAAACTTTATTGAAAACTTTTGCACAATTTGTGAAATAATTTTGGAAAGTCCCACATCCCGGTCTATTAAGGAAATAAGCAGAACATATTATAATATTGTATAAATGTTTCCATGGTTCCTTCCAATGCAGTGCTCTACATATTACATTTTATTACATGGTTATAGATAGGTTTGAGACCTTAAAGTGAAAGTGTTAGCTTTGGATAAAGTACAAAGTATATTTACCTAATTATCATAGATTTTTCCTTACTGTATTTCTTAATGTAGACCCCGGAAGCTCTTGCTTATTCCTTTCTGGAATGTTGAATGTTTCTAGCCGTACAAGGACCATTGAGAAATGAAAGAAATCATACCACAAATTTAAGAGAATTATGGTCAGCAATATCAGATAGAGAGTCAAACACAACATAAATGACAGTGTACAACCAAAACATTGAGATATTTCAGTCTAAATAGTGCACATAAGGTTTGTATGTCCTCAGGAAATGTCAGATCTATAAATTTCTTTGGTTGAAAAACATACCATCACCAGCTATGAAGGCAGGTGCTAACTATTGCTAGCTTTACACTTACAAAAAAAAAAAAAATCAGCAACTTTTAAACATATTTTTTGTTACTTTTGTTTTTCATTTTTTCAAATATCTTACATGTTTTGGATTTACAGCATATAAACTATATATGGAACTTTGATGATCTTTATGCATTTGAAAATTGTTTCACAAATTGCACTGTTGGTGTGTGTGTGTCTGTGTGTGTGTGTCTGTGTGTGTGTGTGTGTGTGTGTGTGTTGTAAAACAAATGACATTTGAGCATTAATGAAGACACTAGTCCAATGGACAGTTACTGATTAAATTGGTAAAGACACGATTTGTTTGTGTGTGTGTGTGTGTGTGTGTGTGAGAGAGAGAGAGCGAGAGAGAGAGTTTTGAGAGACAGAGAGCGAGAGCGTGGGAGGTGGTGTGTTTTAGGACAAAAAGTGCCAATTATGAAATGACCTGAAACAGCACCAGACCGGAACCTTAAATCACACGCGCACACACACTCACACACTCACTCAAACACACACACACACACACACACACACACAAACAAAACAAACAGAGAGAGCCAATCAGTCTCCTCTGAGCGAAAGCGGATTAACTGCACCAATCATCAAGAGCACTTCGCAAACCTACAGTTATGAAAAATATGGGCTGACAAATCAGCATCAACATGTGTTGATGTTTCTTTCTCTCTCTGTTTCTTATTTGTTTATTTTTTTGTTTCTTTGTCGCTAACTCTCATTCTTTCTTCTTCAAAATTTTTATCATTGTCAATCTAACATACTGCCAACCTAATGTCCCTCTGTATCACACTGTCTCTTTGTTTTTCTGTTCTTTTTAGTGCTCTTTCTCTCTCTCTCTCTCTCTCTCTCTCTCTCTCTCTTTCTCTCTCTCTCTCTCTCTGAATTTCCTTCTCCATGTTTCTCTTGCTCTGTTTGTTGTTTCCCACTTTATTATATTCCAGCATCATCATTAGCTCTTTGCATACATGAGCAGAGGGGTCTTTAAAAATTCCATCAAAATCCTTTCATTCTTGTTCACACATTAATCTTTATGCTATTATCTATATTATCTCATTTTCAACTATATTTCTGCATAATAGCCTTTTCAAGACCAGCTCAAGTTGCTAAAAGTTGCTGTACATTGTTATAGATTATGAAAATGTGCATATGAACAAAATGTTGTCATAATTGAACATTGTCCAACACATTAAGGCACAAATCTGCAACATTACAGCTATGTACATGGATTAATTGGTGCAATCTAAACTATAAAGCTCACTCTTAGGAAAAATTGAAATTGGGACATTGTAATAACTGTAACAATAACTGCATAAATGGTCTTTTGCAATATTCTTACTAGAACTTTTTTTATCCACCCTGCACTG
This sequence comes from Parauchenoglanis ngamensis, assembly GCA_030014255.1. Taxonomy (NCBI): domain Eukaryota; kingdom Metazoa; phylum Chordata; class Actinopteri; order Siluriformes; family Auchenoglanididae; genus Parauchenoglanis; species Parauchenoglanis ngamensis. The sequence goes on along the minus strand of JAQMYM010005637.1, from coordinate 3,633 downwards.
ACTGCTGATTGAATTTTGTATTGATTTTCCTGTCATACATGACATATAAAGCAATATATGGTTAATCAACTTGCTGTTTATGTGACCTTTTACAGGGTTGATTATGGTCAAAGGTCTCTTGGTCTGTTAGTGATACCAAAGAGAAAAAAGGTTGGAAACATATATTTGTTGTTCTCACATGTGATCTCAGTGATTTTGATCGTGGTATGGTTGTTAGTGCCAGATGAGCTGGTTTGAGTTTTCAGAGAGTGCTGCTCTCCTGGGATTTTCATGCACATGAGTCTATAGGGTTTACACATAATGGTGAGAAAAACAAAAAACCTTCAGTGAGCAGCAGTTCTGCTGGCTGAAACACTTGTTGATAAGAGAAGTCCGAGGAGCATGACCAGGAAAGCTATGCTATGCTAACTCAGTTACTACTCTTTACTAGCATGGTGAGTAGAATAGCATCTCAGAAAGCACATTCAATCTTGAGAAGGATGAACTACAACAGGCTCACCAAAACTGGACATGTGACCAAGCAGTTTCCTGTGCAGTTTAAGTTGATTATCCTGGTGGCAGAGATAGTTTCAATCACATGCAGACTTTATTATAAAGTGGACAAATCCAAATAGACAATCAATAGAAGAATCAAAAATAGGCTTGGGTCTGCAATCGACAAACGGAATATGACGGCCAAATCTGTGACAGTTTTAGGGCATGTGAAATGAGACACATGCAATTGGAAGCTCATCAGACCAGCGCATGTTACAGGGTTGGCATACAGGCAGTAGGGCTGCACAAAGCCAGACCTATATTACACATTACAGAGTGTGGAATGTCACATTTGCATCCAATGCCATTTGCATCTAAATCTAATAACGCTCCAGGCTGGACTTTACCTCTCTCTTGGTCACCATCATACTAACGCACTACACATGTTCCTCATTCTCATTCACTGAAAAACAGATAAGTGCCACAACATTCGTTTTTATTGGAATATTGTTTTCAATATTTTGTTGTGCATCTCTGATCATTATTGTCAGGTTTTGATTCTGTGGTTTGATCCTGTTTCTGTTTGTTCAGTCAGTTTTTGTGTGTATTGCCAATTTTGAAATCATTTGCCTACAGTTTTGTGCCTGCTTTGATTTGGATCTCAATAAGATGGTCAATAAAGTGCAGACTGAAAGTCTATCATTTACATGTTAGCAGATTCTGGTATTATTTACATTTGTAACATCTATTTGTTTTATTGAAATTACTAAATAAATAAACGTAGTTACATAATAATGTGTGTTGATTGTTTTATATAACTACAAAATGATGGCTAGATACTTAGTCAATATTATGCAGAACTGAAATGTTTTTAGCTACTCAGGCACCTTGTGATTTTTGTGTGGGATCAGTTGTTTAATGGCGGTGCTTCCAATTAGAAATATTGATGGATTTGTGTGTATGTAAAATGACAAGATTCAAATACCATGTGCTACTAATTCTTTATAGAAGGTCATGAATTTCTACATTCATTATTTCATATCTGAACAACGTGTATAGATACTGAAAGCTCTGAAAAGAAACTGAAAGAGAGGTAGTGTCAGAAAAACTAAAGGTATACAAACTCAGTATGAACTGAAAAAAAAAGAGTAATGGGGGTTGTGAAAAAAGAATGAGGGTGGCAGAATGAGGGAGAGAGAGCGAGAGAGAGAGCGAGAGAGAGAGCGAGAGAGAGAGGGAGAGAGAGCGAGAGAGAGAGAGAGAGAGAGAGAGGGAGAGCGAGCGAGCGAGCGAGCGAGTGAGCGAGAGAGAGAGAGAGAGAGAGAGAGAGAGAGAGAGAGAGAGAGAGAGAGTGCAACCTACTGCTTGAGAGCCATAGTTAATCCTTCACTGCAGGGTCCACTTTCCACTCACTTCCTATCCCACAAGGGGAGAAAGAGGGAGTGAAAGAGTGAGAAACAGAGAACAATTGCCCACTTGGGAGGGAGAGAGAGGGTCATCGATTGTTATGGCTTTTTGGGCAGCTGTGGGTTAAAGAGACTGAGGAGAGCAGCCTTTTGTGCTGCCATCACAACTCCATTCAGAGCCTTTCCCTGTCATAGAAACTGATGCTTACAGCATGGGAGACGAGTGTAACACCAATACTATATGTGTGGGTGGAACTTTTTACATAACTAATTGGTACTATTGGAGTCTTTGCTATCTATGAAAAATTCTTTATGCATGCTGAAAGTAGCAAACAAGGTTAGTTTGAATCCTGTCCCAACAAAAAAAGCCTTACCTTATGAAGACTATTGGAAAGGTTCATCAGCAATGTGAAACAGCAAAAGTAGCTGCTGTGAGGTAGGCAAGAGTTTGGAACAGGCTACTGATCTCATCTAAAGCATATGTGCATTAGAGAGGGTCAGGGGGAAAACACTGTACAACATGAAGGTGAAGTTATTATTATTATTATTATTATTATTATTATTATTATTATTATTATTATTATTATTATTATTATCCACTAAAAGTGTATAATCTACAAAATCTGCAAGGCCTAGAAACACCAAAATTAGCATAAAATTACCAAAACATCCCAAAATCATCTATAGACTTCACTGATCTTAATTCCTAAAAGGAATTTTGATACATCAGTGTGTTTCGATTAGACAATTTCATCAATTTTCATCAAAATGCCTAAATACAGTAGATGATTTGTGTCTCACCAACACATTGTTTAATTTTCATGTAACTTTGTGAGCTTTACGACATTCTTTGGACAATCCCCATGTTTCATACAAACAGATTAATATGAGCTCCTATTACTAAAAATTGCTTTTTTTCAGGGACAAACATTTCCCAACAGACAAATGTTTCAATAGAAGTAAAAATTACTACAATAGAAGTTAAACAAAAATATTACTGTTCAAAATGCTGCAATTGACAAAATTTGAACCAAAAACACAGGTGCATCCATTGCCAGTTGTTAATGTTTTTTTTTGTTAATGTTTTTAATTGAAACACAACAAAATACAATGGCACAATAAAAATGACAAAACCTTAAAACTGCATTACCATACAGTTGACATCTACTACACCAAGAAAATTGCATTGCCAATCACAGACCCTGAAAACCTTGAAGAACATTTTAATGGACCAAAGACACTTTTCTGTATCATATAGCAGTGAATGCACAATTATCTCTATCCAGTAAATCAGCCAACAAACAGCAAACAAAAATCCAGAAACAAAATAAAATTTATCCTTCGATGAAATAGACACTTATAGAACCTTAATAAGAACTCTAGATCTAACTAACTAGTTAACAACTGTACACCCACATACACAAGCATAAAAAATTTCTCTTTCAAAAATGTTTTTTTTGTACCATTGATTTGTACATTTCTTTCTGTTTGTTTTCTTTACAACATTAATGGACCATGCTTCCTTTTTTGAAAATAAATCAAACATACTAAATGTTTGAAATGCTTTAAAGTCCATCCATCCATCCATCCATCTATCATCTATACCGCTTTATCCATCTGGGTCGCAGGGAAGCTGGAGCCAATACCAGCATCTTCGGACAAACAGCCACACACGGTCGCATTCACACCTATGGGCAATTTAGAGTAGCCAGTTGACCTAGTCTGCATGTCTTTGGACTGTGGGAGGAAACCG
>JAQMYM010005636.1:0-10064 GCA_030014255.1 Parauchenoglanis ngamensis | reverse complement strand
CCAGTCATTCATTTGTCCACCCATCCATTCATTCACCCATCCATCGTCCAGTCATTCATCAGTCCATGCTGCTTCCCACTACACCCCCCCACTTCACCAGTCTCCACTACACCCCTCCACCACACCAGTCTCCACTACACCCCCCCAACTACACCACCCCTCACTACTCCAGTCTCTACTACACGAGTTTCCACTACAGCACTTCCCAGTACACCACCCCCCACTACATGACCCCCACTACACCACTTCCCACTACACCAGTCTCCACTACACCAATCTCCATTACACCACCCCCCACTACACCAGTAGTTTCCTGACAGATTAATTACCATATTAGTTTACAGTTCATGTACTTATTCCAATTTTCAAATGGTGCATCACTGTAATATAAAGATTTTAAATCATTATGTTGTACAGGATATTTTGAACAGTGCTGGTGGTTTATAAAATTAATATTTCATATATTCATGTTTAATAATGTTTAATTCATGTTTAATAATTCATTCTCCATGATTGAGTTGAATGATTAATATTGGGCTCGGTGTCGCCCCCTGCTGGCGCAGACAGTGTGTGTGTGTGTGTGTGTGTGTGTGCGTGTGTGTGTGCGTGTGTGTGTGCGTGTGTGTGTGTGTGTGTGAGAGAGAGAGAGAGAGAGAGAGCCTGAGAGAAACAGCTCGTTTAACCCGTCTATCCACCGCGTTCACACACTTTCCCGCTCGCGCGTATGAGTGTGCGCGCGCGTGTGTGTGTGCGTAGGAGAGAAATCAGACCTGGAGATCAGATGGATTTATGAATCGGATGACGGCGCGAGGTTCCAGATGTGCGCGCGACTCCGGTGTGCAGGTAAACCCGAAACAAACTACGCGTTCCTGCGCTTAAGTAACACACGCGCGCGCGCATGCACGTACATAAAGAGCTGTTTCATTACTGCGTTTCATTTTTCATTTAACGTAGTTAATTTATTGATTGTGTGTGTGTACTATATATATCTGTACATAATATGATGAAGCTTCACTGTACTGTATATGTGTGTGTGTGTGTGTGTGTGTGACTCATATGTTCTTCAGTCAACCTGTTTGAGTTCAATGCCTTTATTACTCCCCCCCCCCACACACACATTACAACATGACTTACTTTGATTTGTTTTATGTATTTAACGTGTTTATAATGTTGATCAGTCAGGGGATTTGGTCATTCCAGGAAGTGTGTTTGGCTTTTCCAAGATAAAAAAAATCAATTTCTAATTAAAAGGAATGTATGTTTCTGTCTCTGAAACACAGCAGGACGGACAAAACACAACCAGCACACACATACACCCACACCCACACCATAATTAACATTGTCATCATCATCATCATCATATATGAATGGAATTTAATTTATTATTTGTTTGAATGCAGTACAAAAACACAGACTTTATTTACTGAAGAATTTAATAAAGATAATGAATTCCCTAATAATCATAGGGCATAAATTCCCACCCTAGAATCTTACACCATTAATACTGTTCTATTCTATTCTAGTCTAGTCTATTCTCTCAAGGCTATTCTTCTCAAGTGTGCTTAAGTCAAAAAAGCATGCAGCTCTGTGGTTTTCAGTCTACACGTTTTCTCCCCTCGGCTTAAGTATGTGACTTACAGCCGATATATATACTTGTTCGTCGAACCTATGGTGTAGGGTACGGCGTCAACGGTCGCGTAGGGTGAAGCGTTTAAACTTGTAGGTAACCTGTGCGTCTCCTCTGGGAAGCGTAGTCACGTGAAACACGCCAGAATTTACTGCCTTAATGCACAGATGAAGTGCAATGTGATGAAACGTCTGTGTTTCGCTGTAGAAATAATAAACAGAGAATAACACAAGCAAAACGTTGTTTTGAAACAAATTTACCGGGTGAAAAAGAAACCTCGCATGGTTAATTGTAAACCAGGTGAATTCCTACCGAAAGCATCTCAATACTGTTTTGACTCGTCTGTATTCAGTACGAGTGGCCTGAAAAATGTAGAGGACTTTTTTAAAACGACAAGAAGAAAACATGCCATCTTCGTTGCACAAACAACAACAAGAAAAATTCATTTGGAACGTTTTTTTATTCATAAATATGCCTACACACACGTGAGAGAGCAAAAATAGACACCAGTTCAAAAATCATTTATTTCTCTGTTCTAAAAAAGTTTTTCTCTTTTATAGCTTGCATAAAACAGGTGAAACAAAAATGAGAGAGTAGCACGGGCTGCTAGTGCACGCACAGTTGTCATGGCAATGATAAACAAGGCATGCATGCTTAGGCTGTAGACACGGCTAGCAAGCGGACCAATCACAGTTGTTGCAGTCTCGTGTCACTGCGACACGTAGTTACATTTTTGGAGATGTGCACGTCAGGCGGCGCGGCCCTATCGTGGAGGTTTTACACAGAAGTTTAAATTATCCTTACCTCACAGACTTAAGTCGCGGGGAGAATATCTGCAGACTTACAACCGCGGAGCTGCACGCTTTTTTACTTAAGCACACGGGAGAATCGGGCCCTTGATTATTACAAAATTATGTGCGATTTTATCAGTTAGTTAGTGTTACATAATTGAATTGAAAATCTTTTTATGATAACCACGAACACACACACACACACACACACACACACACAGTAACTATCCAATTGCTTACTAATTTGTTATGTAATATTTGATTGTGTGTGTGTGTGTGTGTGTGAGACAGTTTGAGAGTGAAGTGTTCAGCTGTTCTGTGATCTGCTGTGTGTCCTGCTGTTTGTTAGAGACGGTGATGTTTCACCCCATTACTCACTGCCATGTGTTACTATAGAGAAGATCAGTGTGTGTGTGTGTGTGTGTGTGTGTGTGTGTGTGCGTGTGTGTGTGCGCGCATGTTATAATTCTGTGCGATGATCATAAATGTTTCTTTTCCTAAGCCGTAGTTGAGTCACACTCTCACCACCACCGCTGTGTTTCTTTCATCCTGTCGGTATAAAATGTTCGGCTCTTTAATTCCACGCAGATGATGAAGATCACAGAAGTGAAATTGTTCGCTTTTAATCGCGAGCGCGTGATGGGACGGGCCGACGTGTTTGCTCGTCGTCATGGAGATGAAGGTCGGAATGAAATTGACGTGTTTTGTGCATCTTTTTAGTGCTAATTGGTCTTTTGATGATGCATGGAGATGGGTTTTAGCCGCTTCAGAGGTCTGCGCAGTGAAACTGGGGCTGTGTGGAGACGAGTGGAATTCACTGTGGGCTTCACTTCAGTACAGAACGCCAGACCTTGTTTACTGTAGAATTCATGGAATGAAATACAAAATAATTCATTACTTAATAATCATAGCGCCTAAATTCCGACCCTAGAAAAGTAACTCTATTCCTAAACACAATTCTAATCTATAACACTATTCTATTCTATTTATCATTATAACCGCAGTTCTGCTCGAGGCTGTTATTACACTATTACATTCAGTTATACCTTAATTGCTCACTTCTATTCTGTCCTGTTAAGCTGTTAGTAGCTGTATTTTACACCATTCTGTCCTCTCGTCTTCAACATTATAATTACACAGTTCTACTGTACTGTATGCCAGAGTGTTGTTGCACAATTCTAGTGTAAGTATTCTGCAGCAGCAGCGCAATAGTAGTCTGTGTTGTTAGAATTGTGTGACGACGGACTATTACAGCACTCCTGTTTATCAGTCATTATCCAGTTGATTTTAATAACAATTTCACACGTCTGCTCTACTACACATTCTTATCTATTTTATTAAGCTAGTCATTTCACAGTTCTGCTCTATTCTTCCCAGCATTATCACACTATTTAATTCTATTCTATTCTATTCTTTACTGTTAATTTTACACTTACACAGTCCAATCCATTCTTTTATTATTACGCTGATACATGTCGTTATTCAACTCTTCTACTGAGTTATTAATTATGCTCCATTCGATTATTTCACATTCTGTTACAGTGTGTTATTAATGCACTTTTTATTCCACTCGTTTTTGTTATTATTGCACTCCTCTATTCCATCCTATTATATTCTATTTCGTTACTACGCTCTTTTATTCTATTCAAATATTATTGCTCAATTCAATACTGTTTTATTCTATTAAGTTATCATTACACAGCATTGCATTCGATTCAAAATGATTCATTTTCAAAAGTATTCTGATCCGCTTCTATTCTCTACTATAATTTCTGTTTGTTTTTACTATAAGCGCTTTCATGACGCTTTGGGAAAGTGGCAGACGTACGTAGTGCTTCATAACATTATAAATGCTGACATTTGTTGACTGCTTTCGTTTGAGGGAATTAAAACCAGTCATGTGGCTGATGTATAGATTTCAGAAATCAGTGACGTTGTGTTAGAATTGGCTTCATAACAAACTCCGAAGAAATGTTGGTCAGAATAAATCGGTATGTTTCCAGACATCTTCAGGACAGAGGAGTTTATTTGAAATACTAGAACTTCACAAACATCAGGAACATTACAAATGTCATTAACATCAGGAACATCAGGAACATCAGGAACGTCTTTAACATCAGGAACATCTCACGTCCATGTTTCACTTCTGCTCATGTTTTTGTTGCCGCTTTTTTATTCTTTATGTCTGTTTGATTAGATTATTCTCTCACTTCTCACTTAAATTCTCCTCAACCCTCCATAAGTCTGACACACTTTTATAAATTCCTCCTCTTCCTCCTCCTCCTCCTCCTACTCTGAGGCCCTCACTGTGATTTCTGAGATTAAATTATAGCCATTTCTGCTAACCACAGAGCCAGACGATGTTCAAGAGGCATAGCGCTTAACAGAAACAAGGTCTCTTTTTCCTATTTTCCACAGTTATTGCTTAAGCAGTAGACATCCTGCTCTTGGCTGGAGAGACGCATTAAAGGTTTCGAGCCGAGGCTGGGAGCATTAGCGGGCGTGAAGTGATGGCGGCGTTGTTGGAGTGTAATTGCTGGATGATTAGGCCCGGAGCTGAGACTCCAGGAGCAGACATTCGGAGAGACTGACAAATGTCGAGAGACTTTTACTTTAATGGTTTGAATACTTGGGATTTTAACGTCCGACACACACACAGATCTCTGTCCATGAAATTCAGATTGGTTTTAAGCACAGACCAACGTGGAGGTCATGGGTTCAACATTTCAACTGTAATAATAAACTTTAGGTACGGTGCAGTGTTTATTTCAGGTCTGAAATTGTAGTAAGCAACATTAATGATCACGGTAAAACAACGTCATCATGGAAATATGAAAAGGAAGGTCAAAAGAATAAAATCCAAACAGAAATAGGAGATTTTCATCAAGACCCTGATAACAGCATTTCTTCCACTCAACACCACGAGCTGTCAGTTGTTATTTGTTTTCTGTTTAACACATAAATATAACAGCGAATATCAATACTGCAGTTATTGAATGTACTGCAAGTGAGGTATAAAACACGCTGTTACAGGAAAATAATCAACGGTAAATAATCACGGCAATCAACCAACCAATACCAATATTATTATTTATTAAAGAATGATGTCATACTTTTCATTTTATATAGTTACATGTAATGTTGTGGAACAGCTGTTCTGGTTTTCACTGATGTTCTAGCAGACACAAATGTTCGTTCTCTCACCAGCCTCTCTTTTTGTCCCTCACTTCAAGTTAAAAAAGGAGAAATTAAAAACTTGTCGTGTTACTACGAAACGGCAGAGAAGCGTAAACGCCTTTGTCTTGAAGATGTACATATTAAACTTATAGAATAAAAAAAGTACTGCTGTAGACGCTGAACCTGCATTTCCTTATTTCCTGATCAGAAGCTGTAAGACTGAGAGCAGATTAGGAATTCGTCCTGCAGAAGATTTTTAAATGATGAACGAGTGTTTTAAACCTCTGTGTCCTAATCCGTGTCTGTTATTAATGAGAGAGCGAGAGAGAGAGAGAGAGAGAGACACGAGGTTCTGCCAGATGTTTGATCAAGACACACGAATGATGAGTTCATTTCACCACTGTAAAGATTCAAGATAAAGATTCATCACTGTCATAATCTCATAAAAGCTTAAACGATTCCTTCTTCTCTAGTTTTGTTATTAATGTTATTGAATTGACTGAATTTAGCAAAGTGAATTGAATCAGTTGACTTTAGGCAACTCTTCTAGTAGAACATTTAAGAGTGTACCCTAGAGCAGAGTTCCCTGGTCACAGACTGTGCAAACTGAATGAGGAGGATAAGAACTCTTTAATTATTCAAAGAATCCTGAAAGAACCCTTTTTTCCATAAGAGTGTGTGTATTACCTAGATAAATGCTCAGTTCAAACTCAGAATTATTGCTCATTATTTACTCTTTACTTACAACCTGTCAGAGTTCCAAATAGAACTCTTTTTGCATGCTAAGAAGCCTTAATTGTCATTAATTACCCCTGAGGAACCCCTTGAGTGTATCAGGGAGGAAGAAGCTAAATGGTAAATTCCTGACAGGTTCTAGATATTAAGATGAAAATAATGATCTTTAATTTGGAGTGTGTGTGACATACTTACACACTTAATACACACACTCTTAGAAAACACGGTTCTTCAAGGGTTCTTTAAGGGTTTGTTTGCTTCCAGGAAGAGTGTTATGTGGAATTCTGTGCAATTGGAAAACACTTTGGCGAACCTCTAAGAAAAGAGCTGAGTCAAAGAGCCGAGTAAAAGAGCCGAGTCAAAGAGCCGAGTCAAAGAGCCGAGTCAAAGAGCTGAGTAAAAGCTGACTCAAAGAGCCGAGTCAAAGAGCCGAGTGAACGAGCAGAGTAAAAGCTGACTCAAAGAGCCGAGTCAAAGAGCCGAGTCAATGAGCCGAGTCAAAGAGCCGAGTCAAAGAGCCGAGTCAAAGAGCTGAGTCAAAGAGCCGAGTCAAAGAGCTGAGTCAAAGCTGACTCAAAGAGCTGAGTCAAAGCTGATTCAATGAGCCGAGTCAAAGAGCCGAGTCAAAGAGCTGAGTCAAAGCTGACTCAATGAGCCGAGTCAAAGAGCCGAGTCAAAGAGCTGAGTCAAAGCTGACTCAATGAGCTGAGTCAAAGCTGATTCAATGAGCCGAGTCAAAGAGCCGAGTCAAAGCTGACTCAATGAGCCGAGTCAAAGAGCTGAGTCAATGAGCCGGGTCAAAGAGCTGACTCAAAGTGCCGAGTCAAAGAGTCGGGTCAAAGAGATTACTAAATGAGCTGACTCAATGGCTTTACTTAAGGAACTCTCTCAAAGAGCTGACTCAAAATGCTGACTGAAACTGCAGCTGATCTAATTTCTACTGAAATAAAAATAGGTCATAGCCACTCCCTCTGCGATGAGTTTGTAACCCCTCCCCCTTTTACAATAAGTTTATAGACCCTAACATAGCCTAGCTCCTTCCATATTTACTATAAAATCATAGCTCCTCCCCATTTACTATAAAATCATAGCTCCTCCCATATTTACTATAAAATCATAGCTCCTCCCATATTTACTATAAAATCATAGCTCCTCCCTATTTACTATAAAATCATAGCTCCTCCCCATTTACTATAAAATCATAGCTCCTCCCATATTTACTATAAAATCTTAGCTCCTCCCATATTTACTATAAAATCATAGCTCCTCCCCATTTACTATAAAATCATAGCTCCTCCCCATATACTATAAAATCATAGCTCCTCCCATATTTACTATGAGAAATAGGATAGTGTTCAGCAGTGTAGCAAACAATAAACTGCTCATGTTTTGAGTTTCATGCTGAGTTTCAAGGTGTGTGCGTGTGCATGTGCGTGAGCGTGTGTGTGCACTTGTGTGTGTGTGTGTGTGTGTGTGTGTGTGTGTGTGTGTAAGTGTGTTTTGGCACACTCTGTTTGAATCTCTTTGAAGCTTTGCAGTTTGACAGCAAGACGTCAGCTGAAATTATTTAAAAGATGAATGAAGTTGACAGGTCTGCACAAAAAAGCGTGATTTCCACGGTGGTTCCGTGTTTTTCTCCTGCAGCAGCTCTTTAGCGCCGATTATCTTCTGTAACTCACGAAAAAAATGTCAGTATCTGGAGGATGAGGAATGAATCTCAGCCTTACAGCTACATGTCACAATTTAGCATCTTTTTAAAAAAAGGCCAGAGAGTAAATTCACTTCTAAAGTGAAAATCTAATCACAAACTTGGTCATGTGACCAGCCTTTTTTCAGAGTGTGTTTAATCAGTGTTGGATCAGAGTGTGTGTTTTATAAAAGTGTTCCATATCAGTGTTTGATATCTGTGTTTAATCAGCATGTTTTAGATTTTAGCATCTATTTTCTTGTTAATTTAATACATAAACACTGAAATTCAACACCACAAGGCTATAATTCTACTTGTCCAAACAGGAGCCCCGCCTCCATGTAAAGATGTTTCCTGGGTGGTTCTCACAGTCGAACATCAGAGACTGTAATGACGTGTTGACGCTGATATTTACACACAAATCTCACGTCGTAAAAGAGGATTCTTCAGTCGTGAGATGAGATTTTGAAAAATTCCTGATTGAGAGTGTGAATAGAGCCCGATTTGATCTGTTTTGGCCACAGCTGGCAGGAAGTGAAGATCATTTCCTTTTTAGCGTCGATTACAGAAGCTTTAATTAGACCTCAGGTTAAAGGATAAGGAGTTTTGAGAGAGTAAATGAGGTGGATCTTCCTCACAGCTCTCAGCCAATCAGAACACTGTGTACTGGACAGTGATGCATGATGGGTAATCTTGTTTGGAGAAATATGAATTGTGTAAAATGTTATTATTTTGTCAGAACTGATTAAATAAATCCAGTCATCGGCTGTTGTTTTTATCGTTCTTCACTAGTGGATAAAGCGCCGTGTTCAGGCAGGTGCGGCGGAGTTTAAATGTCAGCGTGTTGAAGCTGAATAATTCATGCTGACGTTTTGAAAATGTGAGTTATTCATCACTCTGATCATAAACGTCTGTCTGCATGAGACACAAACACAGAAACAGTACGTCGGAACGCAGAGGTGTGAACCCCGACATCTTCCTTGTGCAAATCAACGCTGTTTGGCTGGAGTTCGGTCGTTCCAGCGAACGGAAGGCGTTATGAGCGTGATGCTGACTGAGACGGTAGAAGGCTGCAACGTTATAAACAAACTCTGCGTTTATGGGCGTGGCCTGTTCAGGGTTTTTTGCTTCGATTAATAAACAGCATAAACAGCTTCTAAATCTTTCATTTAATATTATTCTATTTAAGCTCTATTTAACCATGCAAACATCATGAAGAACAAAGCTTTTAAATCTACCTAGTTCATTATTGTGGAATATTATGTGTGATTTATTTGTTACGTGCTCAACTTTGTTATAGCTTCATTCTCAGATCAGATTAGCAAAGTTAGCTAACTTTACTACTATTTACTCTCACCAGAGGCACTAACGAGCTCTGCTACTTCTTTACAAGCTTCATTTTTCCTTCCTTATACACATTTAACACGACAAAATGAGATGAAACTATAGTTACAAGTTTTCTTCTAGTAAATGAAATGGAAATGAAGAAACGTCAGACCACACGCTCCACATGACAGGTCTGAGAAATCGTTCCAGCTGATCGTTTCTTTACATCGTTATACCTCATTTGTACATAATGGAGAAGATATCAGTTTAAATTTTGTTGAAATTGCAGCTGCGTGCTGCCAACGGATATAGAAAACAAACGTATCGCTTTGTCGCTCGCAAGCGTGAACGCAGGGCAACACAGCTGTAATGAGCATAAACCGCCTCCCTGTATCAGAAGGGTGCCAATACTTTGCACAGAGTAACAGATGGGTTACAGTTGGCAATTATACACCTACAGAGTGCAGAATGATGTGGAGCCTGTTTCAGTTTCCTGTCTCTCTGTTTCTCATGGGCTAACAGGGTGTGTGTGCTTGTGTGTGCGTGTGAGTGTGTGTGTGTGTGTGTGTGTGTGTGTGTGTGTGTCAGATGCTCATCAGAGTGTGTTTATCTCCCACTGACAGCTCAGTCCACACACACACACACACACACACACACACACACACACACACACACACACACACACACACACACAGTTCTACAGTAATGATGGTCTTGGTTT
>JAQMYM010005635.1:0-10064 GCA_030014255.1 Parauchenoglanis ngamensis | reverse complement strand
ATACCAGGGCAACTGGAATCCGTCAATGCTTGCTGACTACTGTTGGACACTGCAACGTGATGCACCAGACATTGAATGCAAAAGAAATTCAGGAGCAAAACACTCTTAATTCTGTTGAATTTAATAGCTTATGCGAGACATAAACATGACTAAATCCGTTATTGTCAGTAAACATATAAATATCTATTTCTCAGAGTTCCTACGAGTTCCTTTGTGCATACCCAATAGGTACCTGTCACAATCAGCAAAAAATTTTCAGGAAGCAAGACTTTTAAAAAAAATTGTTGTGCAGTGTTATATATAAGCTTTAAAATCAGATAGATTCTATTAAAAATAGATTCAGTTTCAGAGCCAAAAGTGACTTGTGAGAAGAATGAGACAGACATAACACTTCTGTGTTCAGTGAACTCTCCAGTGCAAGCAGAGTTTACGTGGATAGGACCTAATGGATTCACTCATGCTGGGAAAAGTGTTCAAATCACCAAAAAAGAAAGTGATTCTATCTATTATTGCACTGCAAAAAATGAAGTAAGCCAAAAGAAAAAAAAAAAGAGTACACGGCTAAAATAATTGCAACATGGGCTGTTAACATGATTTAATACATTAAATACATGTACATGCAAGGGCAAGTAACATGTTAAGAGCACAGAGATTTTAAAGCACCAGCAGTTTTTCAAGAATTGTTATTTTCAGATTTGAATAAGACCTGATACTGAACAGAACACTGTCTTGCTCTTACTACTCTGTGCTGGAAACTATCACTCTTTAGTGCTGTTGAAATCTAAATTACACTTCCTTCCTTACAGAGGAACATTAATGGCAAACTGTTGTTTGTCAGTCTAATAGGTTCATAATTTCTTGATGAATATGTCACAATTCTCTGTCACATTTCACACAAGAATCCAAAAACATGATGTTGATTTTTCTGGACTGTTTTTATGCTTGATATTATTCAAGGCAATTTTGAGCTTAAAAGATGGATAATGTTTTATAATAGCCTGTGCTTTCATTACAAACAAAAACCCCTGTAGAATTCATTTGTAAGCTTATTCTTATGCTTATGTTTACCAAATTTGCACATAGATTGTTTTGTACATTCTATACTAAATTTTTCAAGACAATAAAACACAAATCATAACATATTTTCTAACTTACTGTGTCTCATTAAGTTTAGATGCCAGTGCTTGAGAAGGGTACGCACAACACATTATAAAACATTGATTAACGTTATTTGGATAGTCCTTTCAGACATTCCACAAACAGTCAACTCCACAAACAGTCAACTTTCTGATGCTTTGGTTAACTTTGCCCTGCTGTGTGTGCACATGAGGTGAATCATTTACAGTGCGAGGAATCTACTCCAAAGATTTGCAGTTAACTCTTACTTTTCAATGCCCGAGATTACTGAATCGACTCTTTTGGCGATTGTCTTGTGAACCAAAAGCAGGATGGAGACTTGAAACACAAAACATACATACAGTATACTGTGTATGCTAAAAATATACAATCGTTTATCAGTGCGAATGAGTTGGAAAAATAAGCTAGTTTAACTTTTACTTAGACTTTTTAAAGCTAATTGAATCAAGTAGCTGTCTAACAAAACATAGCGGTTATGGACAATTCAATCAGGAAAATCACTCTTCTCCTTACAGTCCTACAGCGAATGATAATACTACTCAACACAAGTCATGTTATGAGGCCAGCAGGGTAGTGTACTGTAAAGAGTTTCATACCATAGAGAAAGTCCTACTGATGTATCTTCTCTGTCATTTCACTCCAATGTGTTTTTATTAAGTGACATAGCACACATGCAGTGTGTTTCATAACACAGTTCAACTGTTATTGAAAGTACTGACAATTATTTTTATTATCGATTTTTTTATTTATTTTGTTGATTAGTTATTGTGTTTTAAGATTGTAATCCTCCAAATAATCCCCATTTTTACTAAATGTATTCTTAACCTCATTACTAATTTTTTTCCCCTGTAACTTTAACTGAATACAGTTACCTTTTTTTGTATCCTAATTACATAACACTTTTCCATGTATTCTGTTACTCCCCATAACTGGAGGTTCCTTAAGAAGATGTCCTTTGGGACCCCTCTTCCACTGGTCATGCTCTCTATCTCTGTACCATAGGCCTCTTGCTGCACAGCACTTATTTTTGTTATTTTTGCACCTGTTTGGCTTGTAAGAGTCCATCGACTGTATGTGCTTTATTGCACAGATGCCATCCTTTGCAGTCTCACATGTCTGTTGGCTTTGGGGTCATGAAAACTTTTGTCACATGGATTAGTCCATAGATATGAAAACCTAGATGCCCCAGTGGCACGATAATTGTGAAGTAGAGGACTCATAGAGATCAATTAGTGAAACGAGTATTTTTGTAACAAATGTAAAAAAAACATGCTCCAATGTTATGCAGCCTTTGGCTGACAAAACATGAGAAATGTTGTGGCTAGAAAACAGGGAATCACATTTCACAGCTAAATAGTATGGTATAGTTAAATAAGATATATATTTTCTGAAGTTCACACAATGTTTGTCAGTCTAATTCGCAGCATGTTTACTTGGCTGTGACACTGACAGGACACTAGCATGACATTAACACAAGACATACATTAATAAAGTAAACAAAACACTATTTATATTATATTTTTCATAATTCATAATTAATTTTTCAAAGTTGAAAGAATACTGTAGCTATGAATACTGAATATTAATATTGTTATTTACACCGATGTGTCATCAAACATGAAGTGCCAAAATGATCCAAATGATTGTTTGAGTTCTAACATGATTGCACAATAACCTTCATCATTTTAATCTAGGTTTCCCTACAGTAAAGAGATTATGAGAAAGTGGCGGGTCGCGCTGAGGACAGAGCGCTTTGAACTCACGGACCATTCGGTACTGTGCAGCAAACATTTTAAAGATCAGGACAAAAGTATGTGTTTGAATGCTGGATGTTACAAATAAATTATAACTATGAGGTCATGAAAGTAATGATATTTAAGCTTAATCATTGTCTTTGAACTAATGTCTAACGTTTCTAAAGCAATCATCATTAAAATGTAAAAAATTAAAAATTACTTTTTTAAATGATTGCTAACTAAATCATTGTTTCATAGTGCCTGACTATGTTATAAAAAAATGCAACAAACATTTTTGGTGCCCTTAAGCTTTAAATTGAGCAATTACATAAGAAATTATTTTATTATTACAGAAGTTATGGACAAAATGTTTCTTTTTCTATAGCCTGGCATGTTGCTTGTTTACATCTAAGTACTACTCCAAGATGGCAGCAATGCTGATGCATAGCGGCAATAAGTGGAGCAGCGAGATGAGGTATCTAGGCTTTCATATCTATTAATTAGTCAGGCCACATGGGTGTCAGGAACCGCCAGGAGAAGAACCATTCAAACCTCTGAGTTACAAGGTTATTTAATGAAGTGGTGGTCATTAATGATGACACTTGCAGACAGTCTTTTCTTTCACTTTGAAGCAGTTGTGACATGGTTGGAAGAGCGCTGGATGTCCATTCTCCAAAGTATTTGTGTAAAAGGTATTTACAGAAGTAGGTTCAAACCTCCCAGACAGATATCCCTTATTATTACACAATCTAGGTCCAGTCATTGGGCATAAGGGGAGTCATGGGGCCATTTACCTGTTTCCTCACTTACTGGAATCTTATTAGGTTCTCAAAGTGAAATTTCTTATTATGGAGGAACAAGTTTAAAAACTGAAAGGAACCACAATTTTTTCAGGCTTCCATCTTTATTGACAAAAGGATTGTGTAGCTTCAGAAATGACTCTAAACTAATTTTACACTAATAAAATATCAGAAAAAAACCCAGAATATATTAGGCCATTTTAAAAAACCACAAAATACTACATTTTAAATCTACTGCCATGAAATTTAGAATATGAATGGTTTATGGAGCCCACTAATATACATAATTAATATAAAAATATATACAATTCTTTTGCTTCAAGTATTTTAAAATTTGGATTCATGGTTGCAGTATGGGGATTCAGACCTGTTGCCTTCACTTGTTTGTATGACCTTTGTTTCACTGTTCTTTCCTCTTCACTATCTGAGTATGACTCACTGAATAAGATAAAATTCTAGGAAGGGTGAAACTAAAAGAGAAAATAGAAAAAAACTCATATTATTCTTGTGAAAATCTCATGAATAATAAAAAACAGACTAGTTACTGGCTAACGGGCTTTGGCTATCTTTTGACTTTTTGTGGTCTGTACCAGGCCCACGTAGAGACCTTTAGAGAGCATACGGATCGAGGTGATAGAAAACCAACTACTGCATAACCTGCCGAACTACTGCAACGAGTATTCAAAGAGAATGTAAAATGGAATCTTATAACAAACAGCATCATACTTTGGTTACACCTTAGAAGAGAGTGGCATTCATCAAAATGTATCATTGCAATTGTCATTAAAAGTGTAATACTACAGGCAGGGGCGTAGCACCAAATTTTGGGCCCTGGACACAGCAGTGTGTAATTTTTAAAAAAATCATTATTGTATAACACCATTGAAACACCAGGAAGGAGCAAGAATTGGTGTGTGCATGCATGTGTGCGTGAGAAAGAGATTAGAGTGGTGAGTTAATGGTACATTTCCACTGCAGCAAATTTTGCATCACTTTCATTTAGGTTGTATGTGACAAAATTAGCCTGCTCGATGAATAACCAGGAATAATATTGCACGATGGCGTTGCAAAGAAACTCTGTGAAAACAACTGTCAAAAGCAGAAACCACAGGAAAAATAAATCATGTTTCCTCTACATTTACATGGGAGTAACAAAACAGTGATAAGCAGGTTGCTAGAGGATGGATGCTGTTCACTCTCCAAAATTCTGGCGAAAAAAGGCAAGTTACTGGGCAGGACTACTAAAGCAAGAAAAGACAAATATTGAATGATGTTAGATAGTAACTACAAATAGGAGTGACGACAGCAAGACACTGAGCTCACTACCACTATCACACTAGCCATCTAACATGAAGCAATTTAGCTAGTGAGCTACTTAGCTAGTTACTTAATGTGAACAATCACTAGCTCACTATATACCACAAAAGACAAGTTCCATGCTGATTTCAGTGGCTCCAACTAATTTCCATAGACCCTATAATAGCTCAAATTAATTCATAATTTTGTTTACAATGTTATTTTTTATTATTATTATCTAAGGACATTTATTAAGTTTATATTACTGCAGACAGAGTGCAGATCTTGCAGGCAAAGCAGACAATCGTGTTAAATAAATGTTCATTTAAGTTCAGCAATTCTGTCTCGTTTTTTGACTATTATTAAATTGTTGTATTTTATCAAACGTAAAACAAAACAATGAGACAATAGTATTGCATTTGCAACACATTTAGTTATTATCTCCTGCAGTCAACTGTATGAATTATTTATACAGTCGATGTCTCTGTCAGGTTGTTTTCACAGAGAATTGTCAAGCTACTGCGGGATATGACGCCACATTGACTAGACCAGTAGGAGGGAAGTCTACGACGCAAGTGAAATTGAGATGGTGAATTCTCAACTTCATGCAAATTAGAATCACGCAAGAACCAATAAGTCCAGCAGGTGTTATTTTTGGTATGTGGTGCTTTCTAGAGAGGTGAGAGTAAGAAAATAATCCTGACCAAGTTGGTGGAGGCTAATGGCTACATGTAGCAGGAAAACTTAATGTCAACTCAAGAGGTGCGCCTAAAATATGTGCTGGTTCTCCTAAAATGTTCAGTAATGAGAACCAGCGCAACTAGTAGAAAAAGTTAGTCTGGATCCCAGTAAATGGTTACTTGGAGCCTGGAATACCTGTTAGCTAATTTGCTGATCTCACCTTGTCTCAGGTCTTCAGCTACATCAGAATGTGAAGAGGTGGCTGCTCTTTCTCCCTCTGCAGCTGCTCCTGAAACTAACACTCTTTATTTTACAGGTTAGCTGCTGGGTTGAGGATAACTTTGCTGGGTTATGATCACAGAAACACTGTCTGTTACAATAACTATTGATGATTCTAACTGCATTTAATCCAATCCTGCTTCTTTATCAGTTTGTGCTAGGAAGCAGGCAGATAAGCAGATAAAGTTATTATTTATTTCTATAATGAACCCAGCTCAGGTACATTGTCTGTTTGAATGTCATGCCAACTGTACTGCAGCACTCACATACTGTCCTGCAACATCATGAGGATATTTCCATTTGGGTTAGGGTTAGGTTTAAGAACAACTGGCAGGTAGGCTACAAAAGGTAAGCTGGTAAGCCTCCTGCACATCTACCATGAAACAACACTGCAAGCCACTATGCAACTTCCCTGTGACAGTGCTGTGTGCCATTACTTAACTGCCGCAGGACACTGTCACAACCCACTAGGACCTACCACATGTCAGAGGCATTTGTGTGGGTTAGCTACAGTACAGCTTATACTCTAACCACCTCCAGCAACGGTGACTGTACTGAAAGGCTAATATCTCACACAAGCAGCCATTGTGTCATTCATGCGAATCAGACAAAAAGTAGCCCAAACACACAAAATAGCAGCAAAGTACACCATAAGCCATACGATAACATAACAGACATGAAATATTTTTAACTGCTGTATATTAGCAATGTTCATCATGGTTAACCTACATAACTAATAATCACACTAGGGGGAGACAAAACACATAACGTAACAAGCACAAGGAATATAACAATTTAGATGTAGTCAAGGGCTTCAGTTTATGTTCAAATCAAATATCAGAATGGAGAAAAGGTGTGATCTTTGTGACTTTAACTATGGCATGGTTGCCGGTGCCAGATGGGCTCTTTGTGGAAGTTTACAGAGAATGGCACAAAAACCAATATTTTATAGGCAAACCGGTTTTCTTATTATTGTTTTTTGTTCTTTTTTCCCCTTCCCATTGCCCTAGCAAGAACAAATGTAACAATTAATAATATTTAAACTATAAGTTAACAATGCCCATCTGGCTGCCCTCCATAAGCTGGAGGGTGAAGTTGACAGTAGACGTAGGTTTGTGGTGGACCCTCCAAAAGCCTTGAAAAAGAAATTTATTTTGGTTTCTAATTTTGATACTTTGTTACTATAGCAATAAATAATAACTTCCATCATATTTTCTTCTATCTGCCTGTTCCTTCCTTTATCTGCCTGCTTCCTGCCCCCATGTCCCCCTCCTATGCAGGAGCAGCTGCAGAGGGAGAAAGAGCAGCCATCTCTTCATGTTCTGATGTAGCAGAAGACCTGAGACAAGGTGAGATCAGCAAATTAGTTAACAGGTGTTCCAGGTTCCAAGCAACAATTTATTGCACAGTTTCAGTGAAAATGACATGCAAATATATTTAAATTAAATAACTTCCCAAGTTAGATATTAGAGTGTGACACAAAGATGAAAAGTTAATTTAAATGTGTATATTTATGCTTGTAGAGGAGTCCATTAGTGTAGCAAAGAGACAGAGAAACCGAATAATTCAATATAACATACTAAATATATTATGTGTTTTCTGTTTTCTGTCCCTTTGTTTTCTTGGGAGGGGGATTGGGGGCGGGGGTGGCAAATTTGGGTGCTGTGCCCATGCTGCAGATGGAAAAATTTAAACCAGAAAAGATTATGCCAGCAACAATACCACCATTAGATGGTGTTTCATCTGTTAAAATAGCAATGGTAAAGAATTACTGAATTAGTAACACAAAATTGTGAGATTTAATATAATGAACTAAACATAAAACATTACTTTTTGCCAGCAAAAGTGAAGAAACAAAATCATTACCTTTGGGACAGTCCTTAAGTGCGAATTCTTTTTCCTTTGGGCCCACATCATTACTTACAACGCAATAATAAAGATATGGACTTTGTGATGATATGTTGGGGATATAAAGACTTTTCCCAACACGAGTGAACTCATCTGGTCCTCTCCATGAAAACTCTGCCTGCACTGGAGGGTCGATTGAACACTGAAGTGTTACGTCTGTGCCATTCCTTTCACATGTCACTTTTGGCTCAGAAACTGCATCTGAAAATTAAAATGTATGAAATCTTTTCACTAAAAAACTTATATTGTAATGCATGTACTTCTAAGCGATGTACATGTACACAGCAAAACCGTAGCCTGATGTGAGAATATGATGTGTAAGTAATAAAAAAAAGATGCACCCTGCTGTAATAAGAAAATAATCCACAACAATTGGAGTTATACCTAGAAAGGCACACTTCAAAGTATGCATAGTGATTTTAATGTTTATAAGTACATTTAATGTTTGCAAAATGTCTGCAAGAAACGTTACTTCCTGTTTTCACTTACTTTACAGCAGCTACAAAATACTTATTTCCTCACAAACTATTTTTTCTCTCTTGAACTTACTAAGACAAAAATAAATAAATGAATAAATAATGCAGCTTTTATTTTTACTGAGAAACCGCAAAGCACAATGTCCTTGGCTCTGAACCAAAAATCTCTGACACCAAAGACTCCTCCTAAAAATGTTAAATAAAAGTCTAAGAAAGCATCACCGCATCAAGGATTATATATATTTTAATTGTTTATTAATAGTTTTAGATATGTGGTGTGTCCACCATACTGTTCTGTGTGAATGAGCTGATATTACAGAAAGGTAAGAATGAGCTGGAACTCCTGTCAGACTGCTGATATAGAAAACTTATCCACACCTTCAGACAGGAGAATTCAACAGCACTGTGGTGATATAAAGCTCAAGAAATAAGATACAGACTGAGACTCACTTACCCATCACTTTAATCGTACGTGTAAACTTCTTTACATCACTCTTCTGATGGTATTTACATGTAAATGTACCGCTGTCCCCCTTCTGCACCCGGAGAAGTGTGAGGTCTCCAGTTTTGGTGTCAAAACGTCCTCGGTCCTGGTATCGATACCAGATCGGATCATTTCCAGAATCCCACTCAACCACCAAATTCGGACCGAATCTCCACTCAAGCGATTCAAAAGTTCCTGGTATTGATGGAGAAAAAGTGTAATTTGTCCCGGTTGCAACTGGTTCTCCATTTTGACTGTGTACACAACCTAACAGAGCACAGAATGAAACAGGATGATATGAAAAATACAGGAAGAAAATGAGTCTGGATCGTGATACATTTCAAAATGTATTTTGTTAAGGTAAATATAACATATTCAGACTTTCATTCCATATATTCATAGTTTTCAGTCACGCACACACACACACACACACACACACACACACACACATATATATATATATATATATATATATACGCACAAAAAAAATGAAATAGCTGAGTTTATAAATGAGTTTATAAATATATAAAGTTTAGCCAAAATTACTTCCTGTAGTTATAAGGCTTTATTTCATGTTCATATTATTAACAGTGGCTTTGTTTGTATAAGGCAGATTGACTTACCGACACTAAAAGTAAATAAAAAGTATAATATAAAAAAGTATAACGTTCTTTATATTAAAAGCTGCTGCACATAACACAAGCTGAGATCTGCTGTCCTTCAGAATTGATGTTAAACAACCAATCAAATAGCAGCTTAGCCCCTCCCATTGTATCTAAAAAAAACAAAAAACAAAACAAAAAAAAAACCACACACTGAAACGTACAGAAGCCCCCGAAGTGACCTGTGGGAAAAAAGGTAGGAGGGAAAAAAAAGAAATTATGATGAACATATGTGGGCTTGTGAATGCCCTGCAGCAAGGAAATAAAAAAAACTTTGCTTGATCATTTCACTCACTTGTCTTTGCATTTACTGAAGACAAGGTAAGTTGCACGACAGTACACTGATATTACACATAAATTGTTTTCTACATTCATTACTAAACTTGCAAGAGAATAAAACACAAATCATAACACATTTTCTAATGTTCCTACTATATCTCAATAAACATAAAGACAGGTCTGAAAAGGGGTGGACAACAAAGTAATAAATATTCACTAAATCTTTTTTTAGATAGTCCATTCAGACACTCTATATACAGGTCCTTCTCAATAAATTAGCATATTGTGATAAAGTTCATTATTTTCTGTAATGTACTGATAAACAT
>JAQMYM010005634.1:0-10067 GCA_030014255.1 Parauchenoglanis ngamensis | reverse complement strand
AGACTTCAAAGCACTTATGTAAGTCGCTCTGGATAAGGGCGTCTGCCAAATGCTGTAAATGTAAATGTAAATGTAATATTATTACTCACATTAAAACATAAGTTAGGTCAGCAGGGTGATGTACTGTAAAGAGTTTCCATACTGTAGAGAATATCATACAGATGTTTCTGCTCCACCATTTCACTCATATGTGCAAGTTTGGGGAGTAACCGAATACATGGAATGGCTACAATTAGGATACAAAAAAAGGTGACTGTATTTCATTATAGTTACAGAAAAAAGCTATAAACAGATTACTGATACATTTAGTAAAAATGGGGATTATTTACAGGATTACAATTTTATGAAATGCATAAGGGCTGCAACAACTAATCAATAAAATCGATAAATATAATTGCCAATAATTTCATTATTAGTTGAACTGCGTGATGGAGCACACATTACATCACTTCATGAAAAAAACTTACGAGTGAAATGGTGGAGCAGAAACATCAGTAGGACTTTCTTGGTCCTATGAACGATACAGTATAGAAACTCTTTACAGTACACTACCCTGCTGGCCTCATGATATAACTTGTGTTTTTATGGGAGGAATTTTATCATTCATTTGTGTGAATGTGAGGAGAAGCATGATGTTCCTAATTAAATTGTCCAGCTTTGTTAGGTTTGGTTAAGCAGCAAGTAGTAAAGCTATTTGAATCAATTAGCTTAAAAAAGTAAAAAGTTAAACTAGCCTATTTTTGTTTCCGTTCACAAGTTGATCCCAAAAAGAATCGATTCATTAATCTTGGGCATTGAAAACTAAGTCAAATGCAAATCTTTGGAGTCGATTCCACACACTGAAAAAGATTCACCTCATGCATGCACACAGCAGGCAAAATTAACTTCTCAGTTTCAGTGAGCAAACAGGCACCGGATATTTATTTGATCTTTATTTTGAATTTGTTTGTTCGAAATGTGAACAAATCATGGCTTGAAAGACAGACACACAGCTATAAAAAAGTGTGGTAAGTGATTAAAAAAGTAAACAGTAAATGATGTAGGCTACATACTGTTACTTGGGCTAATCTGAGTGTATATTCAGACATATATATGTCTAAACATATATGTCTAGACATATATATATATATAATATGTTTTATATTAAGACATATATACCATTTATATATAATGGTTATATATTGAATGAGTATCACCATTCATTTGGTTAACATGAGTACTTCATAATATTCTCATACTGTGACAGATTATCTGATAAATGTCACTAATGTTGTAATTATTTAAGTGCTTTTTAATTAAGCCTCATTAAGAAAAAGGTCTGTAGTAGTGCTGATTAAAATGCTGCAAATAAATATTTTAAATAAATATCTTTTGTATATAATATATATATTATATATAATAATTTATTTAATTAAAAATATAAATAAAACCAATTGAATAATCAAGGAAAGATTATTCAATTAACACCCTAAAATAATCAAATCAACAAATAATTATGTTATATAATTTATTAAAAATATTATATTATAAGTAGTTGCAGCCCTCAATAAGAACTATATACTAGATGTACATGTGCACACGCCACTTCATGAGTCTTACAATACCACTCTGGTCTCAAGTGAAACCATAGCTAATCTTACAGTCATCAATTCATTATTATGACCTCTGGTGAAAAAAAATGCATTCACTGGGTGGAAATTTCACTGTTATTTTGTCTTTAAAGCAGAAAAGGGAAACAGCATCACAATATAGCACAAATTATGCCCTCCAACCGAGAAAATGCTGTGATTATCCACATATTTGGTATTGAGGTAATCCAAAAGTAACAGAAAGTAATCAGTTACATTACATTTAATTTTGTGGAAATTACATTTTACTGACTACATTTTTAGCAGATAATTAGTAATTGTATCGGAAGATATTTTTAAAGTACCCACCAACCCTGCATATGTTTTGTAATTATGGAATTTTTGCAGCTTTTGGAATTGATCTCATCAGACCAGAACACATTTTGCTACAAGCAGTTTAGGGTGATTTAGTCAGACTTGAATATTTGTCAGAAAGGGATTCTGTATCGCCACTCTACCCCATAGCCCAGACATGTGGAGAATACAAAAGACCATATTTCTTGTTGTCACATGCAGAGAGTAATCATTAATTGTCAGATGTTCCTGCAGCTCCTGTAATGTTGCTGTAGGTCTCTTTGTAGGCTCCTTGGTAAGGTCTTGTCTTGTTCTTTTGTAAAATTTTGGAGGATCCTTGGCGATGCCACTGTGGTGCTCCATTTTCTCAACTTGATATCCTTCACAGTGTTCCTTGGTACACCTAATGCCTTGGAAATTATTTTATATCCCTGTTCTGATTGTTACCTTTCAACAAGTGAGATACCATACAGGCTTCGTAAGCTCTTAGAGAACCATGGCTTCAGCAGTCAGATGAACCAAAGAAGATAAAGAACTAAGAAGTAAAGAAAAGCCTACAAAGACAGCTATTCTTTTTTGGGAGGGTAATCAGAATAATTTATGATCAGCTGTATGATAATTACTTTTGAACATGAGACTGAATGTGATTGCTTCATTCTGAGGACAGCCACATTCCCCATTATAAAAAGGTCTGCACACTTATGCAACCAGGTTATTGAAATATTTTCATTTTTTCTATTTTTCCCTGTTTTTTTTCCCTGGAGTGTTTTTCATGTAATTTTTAAACATTGCAATTTCACATTGAGGGTGGAAAAAGTTATGATTTATCTTAGTTTCATTGTTTTACTTCACAAAAACCTTTCAACTGATTCTGACTGGTCCGGTTAGTGGCAACTTGCTAGAGTAGCACTGCTTAATGTCTTTTGTTATTTTTGTTATTTTTCTTGTGTTGCTTTCATGTTTTTATAATCCAAACACTTCATCCAGTAAGAATTTTTATGCTTAAGATGGATACTGTGAGGCAGAACCAATATCTGCTTCTCTTCCTGGCATTTTTAACTTTTGTTGTGGGGTTGCCAAGCCAACAGGTGTAGGAGTACTGTTTACCTCCGCAACCAGCTGGTATTCCTCTCCAAACCCACACTGCTGCCCAGAGTGACACCTAAAATCCCTGACAAGTTAAAGAGGAGACTTCAGAGATGCAGAGTAAGTACCATGCGGAGAGCAAGGAGGAAGAAATACAAACCATTTCTTCTCTTGATTGTCATGGGGAATATGAGGTCCCTAGCGAATAAGATGGATGACCCTGGTGCACTGACGAGGACCCAGCAGAAATATTGTGAATGCAGTGTCGTGTTTCACAGAGACATGGCTGCTAGAACATATTTCGGACTCCAACTCCATCGTCTACTGGCGTTCAGACTGTACGGGCTGACAGAGATTGCAAACTGAATGGTAAGAAGAGGGGAAGGGGGATTGCAGTGCTTGTGAACAACAGATGGTATAATCCTGGGCATGTTACTGTGAAGGAGTGTTTCTGTAGCCCAAACACTGAACCATGAGATTATGTACATATTATTTGCCTAGGGAGTTCACACGCACCATTATTGTTGCTGTCTATATTCCACCAACAGCTGATACTGAAGTGGCATGTGACCTCATCTATTCAGTCACCTCCAGACTACAAACACAACACCCTAATGCTTTCATAGCTATTTCTGGAGTCTTTAACCATACTACGCTCTCTTCCACACTTTCAACTTTTCAGCAATTTGTGAACTGTTTCACCAGAGACAAAAAATGCAGAATTTAATTTATGCAAATGTGAAAGATGCAGCTCTGCGATGTGCAATTTACCTTAATTGTACCATCTATTCTGACACAATCAAATAGATTGGTCTACAGTAGACTTATCAAAAAACTTATCGAGCAGTTTATTGGCCTTAGAACCCAAAACACTTTGTGATCTGGGAATTCTACACCAGCAAGACGCAGAGGCCTGTACAGTAGCGGACTCTCCTACCATCACAGACCACTGCAGTAAGCAAAGAATGAGGTGTGAGAGATCACGCAAACTCAGCAGCCAGGTATCAGAGCTAGGCTAAAGGCTAACCCCTACAGACCTGCACTTCCATCTATACCGTTGTCTAATGTCCACTCACAGGAAAACAAAATGGACTATTTGAGACTGAATTTATCCACCCAACGCAAGGTGAGCAACTGTTGTGCCCTCATCTTTACTGAGACATGGCTAAATTCCACTGTTCCCCATAGCTCCATTAGCATAGATGGAGCTAACAAAATTCCATGCAGATGCACTATCCACACTATCAGTCCATCAGAAAGATGCAAAATACTAATCTGGACTATGTTTATATCATAGCTACGGACTTTAATCTGGAAAACCTGAGAACAGCCCTACCACATTATTACCAACATACTTTGCAACCAGGGAAGAAAATTGACTAGATAGATGACTAGGTTTACACAAAGATAAAGCAGGCATTTAGTGTAGCCACCCCAGCCCCCCAGTCTGGACAATGAAGGACAAATATTGAATTCTTGCACACACACAGACCGTCTGAACACATATACTCGAAACTCATATAAACTCATATTTTTTTTTAATTTCCCTTCACTTTACTCTTTCCTTCACAGGATGACAGCATGATAGGAAAATAATAAAATGTTTAAGACAGTGGCAGCTTGTCAGTAGGGGCAGGTAGGATTGGGCCCCACCATTTATATCAACAAATACAAATCTTCATGAAGTCCTTATTGACATCCCCATACATTTTAAACTCCATAGAAATATTTTTGACCTGTTTTGAGTGACTAACAATTCAAAAAATGTTATTTGATAACACTTGTGATTTGCACCAAACACATGTGATTTTCAATGTCCCATGCTCTCTCTATGAACTTTTTAGAGGGGTAGGAAGAGCATACAGGATAGTTAATTAGAGGGTTGTTAATTACAGCCAATGTCTAGTTTTATAGCAAAGAATCTGAATGAAATAATATAAATTCCGAAAGAATGCCAAAATGTAAATTTGTAGTTTTTCAGTTTTTACAAAATTTTAGTTTGTATATGATTTACAGAACAAAGTCTATTGTTATATATGACAAGAAAGATAAAAAATCTTTATAGTTGTTATACTTGCATGGCTATGTGTGCATGTGCATAAAGACAGTCTGTGGAGGAGTGGGTCATTTGATAATTGCTTTAAAACTTGTATTAGCAAGGTTTTGATGGATGTTTGGGGGGAAATAACTGTTTTTCAGTCTGTTTGTGTATGACTGAATTGCCATGTACTGCTTGCCAGATGGTGGCAGGTCAAACAGGCTGTGGCCAGGGTGTATTTTACTGTGCCGACACTGCTATCATCCTTCAGACAGTAAGTGTAAACACTGGCAGGATTTATTGAGCCACCCTCACCACAGATTGATGATCCTTCTGCTCATTGACTGTGTAGCTGGCATACCACATGGTAATACAGTGGAAGAGGCTGCTCTCAATAGGCACTTTTGGACCAAACAGTTCTAGGAACTTTTTTAGGAACCGTGTTTTTTTTCTTTCTTTTTTTAACGCTACCAGTAGGAGCTGTTGTTTACATGGCTAACATTTTACATGGGTTTAAGGCTGCTCCTGACTCCAATTTTTCCAGTTGACCTGGATTTAGTTGTTCAAGACTTTCTATATAGACCAGGGGTCACCAACACGGTGCCCGCGGGCACCAGGTCGCCCTCAGGGACCACATTAGTCGCCCGCGGGCATGTTCTAAAAATAGCACTAGTCACCAGTGAGTTCCATTTAAAATTTAATTTAATTGTGTTATTATTTTTTAATCAACCTTGCATTGATGTAGATAATATTGAGAGAGAATTTTTTAAAAACAAATGTTTTACATATGCATGAACTCTGACTTAGTCTGGTTCAATGGTCAGTACTGTGTTCATGACAAACCGCAGTGTTTGCCGAGATAAGCTAGCGGGAGCTGCTAAGATGGATGCGGTTTCTACCCCCAAAAACATTGCAGAAAAATGTTCTGTTGTCAAATGTTGAAAAATCATTTTCACAGTGATTGGGAGGAAGAGTTCTTTTTTTACAATTGTGAAAGAAAAATGTGTGTGTGACTTGCGGGGCGAGTGTGGTGACGGCAAAGCGGCACAATGTGGAGAGACACTTCATTACGTTTCACAAAAACTACCATGCTAACTACCCACCTAGCAGCGCACTATGGGCAGAAAAAGCAGGAGAGATAAACGCAGCTTTGGGCAAGCAGCAGTTTTCTTGCTTTTTGTTCAATTTTTATAATGTTACATAATTGATAACGTTGACAAACATGAGACATAGTTCATGATTTGTTAAAAATTGTTAGAGGTAGTGGTTAGTAAAATGGGACATGATTTCCTAAGAAATGGTGCAGAAGTGATCAATGAAAATGAAACAAATGAAATGCATGGAGATTACTAGAAATAAAAAAAAGTGTTGAATAAAAAAGTCATGTTGAAATATATTTGTGTTTCCTACCTTGTTAAATTATTGTTAATAATTATTGTGAGGAATCATTAACATGATCAGGCAGTGTCTTCACACAGATGAATATCTCTAATCATAATAATAATAATAATAATATAATTAAAGGTAAACCGTACAACTTTATTTCAGAAGTGTGTATCAAACTGGAAGCTCTTTGTATTACTCCGTACCCTTGAAGTAGCTCTCAGTTTCAAAAAGGTTGGTGACCCCTGATCTAAAGACTGGGGAATAGGTATGTGGAAAATAGGTCCCCATATTGTAAAAAAAACATTTACAAAAGAAAAATAAATTTATAATGCATTTATAAGTAGACACTGCATAATAACATCAGGTTGAGTTTAAAGTTGTTTCCTTTATTGCATGTATACTTATTAGTACTGGAATACTGAACTTCGCATACTGAAAAACAACAAAAACAAAATCATAACAGTGTAGAAAGACTCCTTCTGTTTCCAAAGCCAAAGTTCATACAAAGGTCTGCAAACACTTTAATGGTTTCCTTTAAAACAAAACTGAACAGATTCATGAAGTGAGGTTGATTAATGACCAGTAATAATTTAGTTTATCCCATTACTCGATTTCAATTTCAATAGTATTTCATTCGGTCACATACTCTTTCCTGTAACATTAATTAATCCATTAATAGGCTCAAGCAGAATTGTTTTGTTCATTCCAGGTTTACTTGCATAAAGATAAATCTGAGATGAAAAAAAATCAGGTAACCTTCACAATTTCACTTCCTCAGAGAAAATTTTACGATTGAAAATAAAAGCCTTACAGATAAGTTGCAATAATATGATGTACTAATAATATTAATAATATTAATCTGTTGATATTATGCTATTATACCAGAAAGTGGTATCTGTAATTTGTTTATTTATTTTAAGACAAATCTTTAAGTCCATTACAAGTATAAAACTCAGGACTAGCAGTGTTATGCAAAACATCAGAAAGCAGTATCTGAATACATGCAATTAAAAGATGCAGCACCAGAAGAGAGCCAGGGAAAGAAGCAAGGTGATCACCGAAGTCGTGGCTGCGCTAACAGATGCACCATTACACAAGTCACTGTTGCAGCACTTGTGGTTGAAGCTGGCCACAGCGGGAAACATGGTACCAAGGGTATTGCTGTTGCAGTCTGAAAACTTGATACATTGCCGGTATGTTCGCCCATCTGAAGCAGAATATGAGAGAGAGAAAGTCAGATGAGTAAAATAGTGAGGAAAGCAAAGCATAATTCAGAACAAGTAAAACAGACAGGAGAAATTACAACCTTTAAGTCATATATCAAGAAAAAAATGGAAAGAATTTCACTTTCAAAACTTCAATAATTAGTGTCCTCAGTTCCCAAACGCTTACTGAGGGTTGTTAAAAGAAAAGGTGATGGAACACAGTGGTAAACATGCCCTTGTTCCTATGTTTTTGGAACATGTCACAGCACCAAATTCAGAATAAGTGTACATTTCCAAAACAAACAAACAAAACCAGTAGTTTATCAATTTGAACTGTAAGTGTCTTCTCTTTGTACTGTATTTAACTGAATATAGGACAAAAAGGATTTGCAAATTATGGCATTCTCTTTTTATTTACATTTACACAATGTCCCAGCTTTATTGGAGTTGGGCTTGTACATACGTTTTCATAGAAAAGCTACTACAAATAATAATATCCATGCATTTCCTATTCCTTTTCTTTAAAGCTACCCATAATTATATTACAAAATATAACACTGGTGTACCACTTACTTTGGCCCGATTCTTTGTCCAAACTAATATTATTTTGGTCAGTTATAGCCTCACTAATGAACGTCCATGTATTCAAAATGGAGACATGTTGAACTTTACCTCATCAGTCAGTTATCACTTGTTCATCTTGAAGCATTCTACTTAATTACAGCTATGAATAATGCAGTGTAGGGGAAATAAGCCTTTATTATATAATTAATATACATATGTATATATATGTATGTGTGTGTGATGTGTATGATTCTCTCTCACTCTCTGTGTGTGTGTGTGTGTGTGTGTGTGTGTGTGTGTGTGTTTGTGTACCCCCCTCCCTGAGAGGGCCATGACAGGAAATTCATGATAACATTTTGTACAGACACTGTCTCTGCAGAACTTTGTGTGAACTTTGTTTGTGCTGGTATTTTGCTTAGTGAAAGAATACAAAAAACATTTTGCATTCAAACTAGCTCAAGACACGGGCTGGTAAACCTGGTAAAGACATGGAAAAGTCTGGAAAACCTGGTCTGACTGACGCTCAGGACTCCTTGATAAAGAGACAAAGATTTTATTCTTTATACACGTGTGTAGTATCCACTATACAGCGAGGTACAGAAGAGCACATAGAAGTGTGCTCAGGTTTTTCCACCACAGTGGTAACTATAGTTAAACTAGTAACTAAAGTGTCTGTGTGTGTCAGTCACACACTTCTCTCGTTCAGTGTCAGGCAGCCATCGAACTGGGAACTGCAGGTAGTGACACCATTGCAACTGCCAGTGTAGTCGATACAGTCATAACACTTAATAGCAGAGCCTGGGGCAGAGGGAGAAAAAATAAAAGATTACTCATATTAGTCTATCACTATTGAGAGTGTCTATAGTGATATATAGTCTATAGTGACTCTCCATAGGATTTTGTAATTTATAAATAAAAAGAGGAGTCAACTTTTTGAGGGTCATTCATAACTGATGAATTACTACTAAAACTGACAGATCCCTCTTTTTTCTATTTCATAGTAAATGTTTCAGTAAAAAAAAAATCATACTAAAACAATACTAGACTGTATTAAAGGTGATTAAATATTAGACCTTCATCTAACATTTTGCCTTTGACACAGATTGTAAAGAACATTATAATACACTACAATCCTGTCTTTTTTAATTCATATTTATGTATGAGACAATGAGTAAAGGAGAAAACAACTTCATAATTGTACTTAAAAAAAAATCTGAAATATAAAAAGGAAAACCTCACATGATTGTATGAAATCATATGGACATACTGTACTTACCAAGGCCAATAAGGGCCAGAACAAATACCACGCTCACTTGCACAAACACTTTCATCCTGTGGTCTGTGGTCTTCTGAAAGACAAAGTTTCAGTGTCACCTTTTGATGTGTAGGTCTGCCTATGGATATCTATAAATATACAAGCCACAGCATAAATGTTGCTGAACAATTAATATGCTAGAAAGAAACGACTACATATAACAGATCAGATCAATTCAGTGCAAATTTACTGATCTGATCGCAATGCAATTTACAGCATTCAGCACATAATAAAACAATAAACAAAAAAAGGTAAGCGGAAAGGTGTGTTTCTGTGCACAAACATGCCTTCTTACTTTGTGATCTCATACAGGGAGGCCTGAATGCGAAGTTCAGAAGTAAAAATCTCACTGGATTTACAAACATTGTGATCATTGGTAAGGCATACTTATAATATTAACAATATTTACTCATTTACAATAAAACTTATTGTTTTTTGGTGATGGGAACACCTGCTGTATCAAACATTGAACAAATGTATCTAAATCTGCTTAAATCATGCTGCTAAACTGTATGGTGGATAGTTTATGCCACTCAATCTCAACTGCCTAT
>JAQMYM010005633.1:0-10069 GCA_030014255.1 Parauchenoglanis ngamensis | reverse complement strand
TTCAGGACAACTCTGTGAATGTCCTTGAGTGGCCCAGCCAGAGCCCAGACTTGAATCCGATTGAACATCTCTGGAGACATCGTAAAATGGCTGTGCACTGACGCTTCCCATCCAACCTGATGGAGCTTGAAAGGTGCTGCAAAGAGGAATGTGCGAAACTGGCCAAGGATAGGTGTGCCAAGGGTGGCATCATATTCAAAAAGACATGAGGCTGTAATTGCTGCCAAAGGTAGTATTGAGCAATGGCTGTGAATACTTATGTACATGTGCTTTCTCAGTTTTTTTATTTTTAATAACTTTGCAAAAACCTCAAGTAAACTTTTTTCACATTGTCATTATGGGGTGTTATGTGTAGAATTCTGAGGAAATAAATGAATTTAATCCATTTTGGAATAAGGCTGTAACATAACACAATGTGGAAAAAGTGATGCGCTGTGAATACTTTCCGAATGCACTATATGTATATGTATATGCATATGTATATTTATATGTATATATATGTAGGATATCAAATCTCAGTCATTCAGAATATGGGGCTTGCTTCTTTTTCTGAATGGACTCAAATTGTTGTTTCCAATACTCCAAAATTAATGAATTACACTTGCAAGGATGGACACTAGCCAGATTTCTGGGTTTTACTGCCAAAATGTCACAATCGAGTAATTTATAACAGGTTTGCCTGGATTCACACAGATCAGGATGAAGAAGACAAGGGTGGTGCCATCACAGCTAGGAATTGCTTAGAAGAATAAGTGATTTCAAACAGAACTCAACACTAACTCTCAAAACAGAATCTGCATCAGCAAAATTCTCAAGCATTCGCAAGACAACCTACACATGTATTGAAGTATTGTTTGAACTCTGCCTAAATGACCTGTTGTTACAAAAGGACGTTAATTGAACTGAACAATGAGTCATTCACATTTGCATGCAAAATCCCTTTGGCTATTGGTTTTATTGGAGTGTAGGAAACAGTAACTGGATTGAATGAAATGATTGGACAGGCTTTTTAGAGCCTGTGCCTACCTTATTGTTGTCAAAGCATTTGATTTATTCATTGCTATCAGGATGTAAAAATAATTTCAAGAAATATATCAAAAATGTCTCTAAAAAAAAATCACCTACTCTGCCATTACCTCCAACTTAGAGGTTTTAATACATGGTTTTATCAGGCTAATATTTTATTATTGTATTGTACTGAGAAAGAAGCTCTGATCCAGATTCTTTTTATATAACCAAACATCTTGTATGTAAATGCATTTAGGAGGCAGAATATGGGAGGTAGCAGTGACTCACAGAACCGAGGCAAATCAACGCATATTGGTTATGTAGGAAGAAAGTGAGTTGTTCTTGGTGACCAGAGCAGTGAGGATGTTTATCTCTATGGCTCAACCTTTCAGCGTGCTCCTACCATGCACATTGTTGCCATGGCAAAGGGATATTTTAACTCACTGAAACTGACTTATAAAGTCTTTCTTTTTAAAAGGAATGAATACAGAGTGATTTTCCCAGCTAAGATAAATGCGGACAACAGGCCTGATCAGTGATGGTCTAATCTTATGATTACTGATATACTGGACCATATTTGCAACACATGGTCAACACATCACTAGGTTCTAAATACATTTTTCTGTTTTTGTCTGATTTATTTCCTATAATCTAAAAGATCAGTGGCTCTCACAATAGCACTCACACTTGCATCACATAATAGCACTCAAACTCAAAAATACATCACACATCACAATTTAGTGTATTATTATTATTGCATCCATCATATTGTTTCTATTAGAGGCAATACACCAGCAGATTTTACCTATTTACTAACTATTTACTGTGACCAGCAAGAATGTCATGATTTAGATTTTAGTTAGAATTTATATGACACTAGAATTAGTATCAATGTAATGTTCACAGACACGGTGAGCTTCATCATTTGTTGATTTCCTAACTTTACATTCCCTGCCTTAATATTCCATTTACAACACTGCAGTGCATCCTGAATGAGTTTCCGTACCTTCAGATAGGACTGCCAAGTCACCTAAGAAATGTATGTAATATATACCGTATATATAAATGTAATATATATATATATATCAGTCTATATATTGGTTTTCTTTATTTGATCAAAGAGGACAAAAGAGTGATAAAGCACACCTCATTAAAAAAAATCTATTGATTGCCTTGGATATTTATGAGATTTTTCCCTGAGTTGAGGGATTTAAAAGATTTGGAGCTTTGTATCTGATAAGCAGAAATTAGCTGGCTGTAAAGTGTCTGCTCTCTTTGTGAGAAAAAAGCCTGTGGTATTGACCAAGAAAAACACTTTACCTTTGCCGTTGTTTTCCATTGCATGGTTTTCTGCTCATCATTCTGCCTATCTATTCTATCCAATTACTTAAGCCATTTTCTTCTGAGCATTGTTATACAATGGAAAAGACAGAAGCAACTATGTATGGAGCTATACAACCACTTTTTTGTTATCAAGAACCTTGCCCATATAAAATACTGCCACACTGTTCTATCAGATATGTAAGTACCATATTTAATCAAACAAAGAGATTAATTAAAATCCACATGGCCTCAAATACAGCATGTATTGCTGTAAATACGTGTTCTCAATCGCATCTATATAAAATCTATTTTGCTTCAGATAATAATAATAATAATAATAATAATAATAATAATAATAATACTAACAATAACAACAACAGACCATATCACATGGGATTCCATAACAACTGTTAATTCAGCTGTTTTTGTTAAATTTAAAAACACATTTATTTATTTGATTTGATTGATTGATTGTTTGTTCACTTGCTTACAGACTTACACTTTAAGGGATTCTAAAGTCCAGAAATTGAGAATAATAAAATTTGCGTCCAGAATGCTCTGTATTTAGAAAGTGTTGGTCATATGTTAAAGCAGATGTTTAGAGGAGAAATTAGATGTCTAATTGTATTATAATTTAACAATATACACTTAGATAATTTTCAACCACAAACAATTGATTTGATGTTTGACAATTGATTTGTGTCTGATTTACATTTAGATCAACTTCTTGTAATCTTTTAGTGTTTTGTAAGTAAACAAGTAATTTCAGTTTTTGAATAATTTTTATTAACCCATCACCAGGATTAGACTGTTAACCAACATAATCTTGATAATTTCTCTAAAATAAATGAAAGTACCTGAACCACTATTATAATATTATAACATTAAAATTAGGTTAAATATATAACATCACATCATACTTACAAAACAAAACAAAACTATAGTTATAAATAACCAAGTGTTGTGTGTAAATGTACAGTACCAGTCAAATGTTTGGGACATACCTCCTCATTCATTGGTTATTCTTTATTTTTACTATTTTGACATAAAAACTAATGTGGTAAACAGAAAAAGTGTTAAAAAACAAAATATTTTTCATATTTTAGAATCTTCAAAATAGCAACCATTTAACCTGATGACACTATTGGCATTATCTTAACCAGCTTCATGAGGTAGTCACCTGGAATTCTTTTCAATTAACAGGTGTGCCTTGTCAAAACTGAATCACTGAAATTTGTTGTCTTCTTAACATGTTTGAGACCAACAGTTGCGTTGAGTCGAGGTAGTGTTGGTATACAGTAAATAGCCTGGTAGTAAACAGTAGTAATCCATATTATATCAAGTATCACTCAACTAAGTAAAGAAAATGATCGTTACTTTAAGACATGAAATGTCTTTTAAGTAGTAAAAATAAAGGCACTTCAGCATTCCCGTTCTATAAAGCTTGGAACACTGGCACTTCCACCAAAGTACACTATATAGCCAAAAGTTTTTGAACAGCTGACCATCATAGTCATTTGTGTTTGTTGAACATCCCTTCCTAAAGTTGGTCTCCCCCCTTTTACTGCTATAATGGACTGCAATCTTCTCGGAAGGCTTTCCACTAGATTTTGGAACATGGTTGTGGGCTATAAAAAATTTCCATTTACCCTCAAGAACATTAGTGAGGTCAGGCACTGATGAGGAGCAAGAAATCCTGGTACCCAGTCAGTGTTGCAAATCATCTCAAAGGTATTCAGTGTGGTACTGATCAGGTCAACATGGTTTATGTAATACCATAGAACACCACATGGCGAGGGCCTCAGTGTGCACCCAATACACCATGTTTGATGTCTCACCACCAGGCATGGACCTGTCCTATTTACTGGCCATAATAGAGGCATGACCCTTCCAGTGGTGGTAAATATAGACCCAGACTCTCTCCCTTTGCCAGAACTGCTTTTGCTGGAACCCCAACTGACTCATGCACAAGAGGTTGACGTGGGCTCTAACCTGACAGCACAACTTGAGAGTGCCCAGGTTGCAACCTGTGGTTTCCTGTACAGTGGTCTGACAAGTTTAAAGTAGCATGGGCAGGTGCTCACCCTGCAAGTAAGACAAACTTGGCAGTGAGTGTGAGTTTAAACTGCCCCATCAGCCATTGCTCTGAGGTCTCAGGGGGAATGTTATGAATCTTGTGCTTCCCAACCACTGGCATAGCTCCTGGACCAGCTAGCAGCTGGCCCACATAGAGGGAAATGGAGCAGCCCCTACCCTGCCCTTTATTGCTTTGCTTGTCTGCATGGTTCTTCAGTCTTACTAACACATACACTCACTTACACTCTCACAAACCCACACACAGTATCTGTTGATATACTGGGTGTTAGCATTTGCTGGTGTTCTTGGTAAATACATCTAATTTCCTGAGCAACAGCCATCTGTTCAGTGGGAGTAAGCATGGAGTTAATGCTGCCTTGATGAGCAGTTAAAAAAAAAAAACATTTGGCTTTCTGCTTTAGTCCACCTTAAATCCATCATCCCACTTTATCAGAATTTGTCACTTTATCAGAACATGCACTATTTAACCAGAAGTTTGTGGACTCCTAAACAACACACTCATATATGAGCATTTGCCAATTTGCCACAAAATTTACCTTTAATAATTTCCCTTCACTTCAACAAAGAGGCCCAGCTCAAACCTGTTCCAGCATGACAATGCCCATGCTCAAAGTGAGGTTCAGGAAGACATGGTTTGCCAAGGTTGGAGTGGAAGCACTTGAGTGGCCTGCACAGAGCTCTGACCTCAACCCCACAGTACACCTTTGGGATGATCTGGAATGGCAAATGCACTCCACAGTTTTTTTGCCCAACATATGTGCCTGTCCTCAGATGATTTGTGGTAGATAATTTGTGAATATGGCCTGCGGATCAGTGCAACTGGTCTAAGTGTGGCTCAGAAACTGTCCAGAATTGCCTTGCTGAACTTATCAGCCTTTGACAGAGCCAGGGTAATTATCAGGGGAATAAAAGAATTTTATCTGTTGGTCAGTGGAAACATCAGCACACTGACAGCAGCCAGAGGGACTAATGAACACTAATGAATCTCTTAGGAGCCAAAAGCACAAGTCTGTACTTCAAGCTACACTGAAGCAGCACCTCATTGATTAAGAGTAACATGCTATCTTCAGACCATTTTAGACATGACAACAGTGTAATGGGTTTAATATGCTGAGTCTCTAATTCCAGACAGAGAATTGAGAAAATCACATTTAATTAAGTGAGTTATGAATGCTATTTTCTCATTTAAAAAAGGAAATAATTAAGTTAATTTATTTCATTTTCAAAAGCCAGCAGACTTTGAAAGTCCTCATGGTGGTTAATATAAGGGAGGTTGTAACCAGTACATACCTAATGATGCATTTACATATTAGCGATATTTGGTTGATGGAAACCATTAAGCAAAGGAGTTTTCAAAGTCTCCATCAACTTGGTTACAACACAATGGCCCATTCATTGACAGGACCTTCTATCAAATAATTATTGTTAGTTCCAAAGCTTAGTGATTGAAATTTTCATTTTTACTGCAGGTAAATTAACACAGCAAGTGTTCTTTACTCAGCCATGATTTTACAGTAGGTGCTATTCAGGCCCCATTTTGCACACTGTGCAGGGTGTTCAGCCCTTCAAATGGTGAACTGAGGCAGTGTAACATGAAACATGGCTACCAGTGCAGGGAAAGAAACCCATAAATGTAGTATATCTTCTCAAATATTCATGCAAAAACATTTAAATCAGTTGGCATACCTTCATTCAATATATTCAATTCAATGTTCATTCAATTCAATTCAGATGCAAAGGACTATGTAATTGGTCTGTTATAGCACGCATTTCAGAAAAATCATTATTCGCAATGTTAATAAAGGTTTGTGTAATCAGTGATTTGTGAGTGGCAGTACAATTATTTATTTCCATGTTCTCTGTATAAAGCTTGAAAAATAATCCAGCAACAAATTTCTGCTTTTCCCCACTAATCTGATACCAGTGCAGGGCAGAAACTTCTATGGGCAGGATTACACTGAAATAGCCGATGTGTAAACTGCTGACATAATGAGTGCCGTCCCATTTCCTAGATAAAGATTTCAACCCATACCCCTTGTAGCTCCCTTTTGAAGGGCCACTACCCAGTCGAGGGCACTCCAAAACTAGGGGTAGTAACTGTAAAACAATTTGAATAAACATACCAATAACATGTTGTTTATCACAGTTATTATTAGAGGTTTTTGAATTATTTCAACATGTTACAGCAACAACAATAGGAAAAAACTCCACTCAGATGAAACCGAGACGATCAAAGAAGGTCTGTCTAAATATGAGAAATTGTTTTTTAGGAATCTTATAGCCTGATAGCTGTAAATTCAGAAGTGCCTGATCACAATGAGCTGCACTCAGAGTTGTGTTATGCCTGCACAATGAAGAGAATTATGTTCAGGCATCAGATGTAGCAAGGACTTGTGTCCTTTTTAAAAAATCATCCTTTTAAAAAGTATTATAAATGTATTCAGTAGTATAAATTCATGCACCTTTGTACTTCTGTGTTGTCTTATATGTAGCACCTTGATCCTGGAGAAATGTTGTCTCATTTCACTATACACTGTATCACATGTATATGGTTGAAATGGATAAATAAACAATAAAGCAACTTGAACTTGAACTTGAACTTGAAATACATAACTGAATATTTGCTGGTCTTAATGTATTCAGTGTTCAGCAATCAATGTTTTTATTTTTTTCTTGCCAATCCTAACAATACATAATAAATATTTTACCTTTATTTCAGGCTCACATTTCAGTTTCTTATTAATTAAGGCATTTTAGTTCATGAAAAGGCATTAAAAGCTTGTTTAAAAGCTACTTCCCTTTTCTTCAGAGTAGTTCATCAGTGTACTCTTTGTGTAATCACTAGCAGTTTCAGTCATGATCTATACAGCATTATGAAGAAAGAAATCATTGTCTCAGATTATGCTGATTGATTGGGCTAAAGTTATGCCTTTATACAAACTATTTTATCTGTTATGAGGCTTTAGGGCTCTAAATCAAGTGCGTTTTTGGTGATGTAAAGACATCAGAAGCATACAATTCTCTGATCTTCTTTGACATTAATTTGAAATAGAGCATCAGGCAATAATGAAAAGTATATATTAAAACCCAATTGAAACATGTATAAATATAAGTATATGTATAAAAATAAGTATAAATATCCATTAATAATAGTAATATTTAAGTACTGAAATATTGTTGACTTGTTCTATTAATTAATATAGTGACTTGCAGTATTAATAAAGATCATTACTTTTTGATTGATTAATTTTGAAAAAACATTGACACAAATTTTAGGTTGTAATTTGAGTTCAAGCTATCAGAGTCAATTTATTAGTTTTGTTTTTGAAAACCCACAATCCTAAACAAAACACTAAAAATTTATATAATACAATGAAATATACATTTTGTTTAAATCACAGTTTATATAGTGTTCCAAAATCACTTTTACACATAACTTTAAGTTGGGTCTTAATAGCTACTCTATCAGTATATGCCATAGTCTTTACAACATGCATAAATGGATCAACCTCCTGCACACCCAATTTTATAACCTCGCACCTATAAAGAGGTTTAATTTGAATCATGTTGTCTGAAAGAAACTTGCTAATGGTGCTGGCTTTAAAATGCACATCAGAATCAATCACAATACACTTACCTGAACTCACCCTACAGTAGAGTAGGCTTAACTTTTGTGTGTATATTAGACCACAAGGATATGACTAATTATTATCCAAATACTGCCCGAAATTATCTTATATTATACCACAGCACTTCTGATTTGTCCGAAGTTCCTAATTACTTTTCTATAACAGCCTAGCTCTAACACAAGTGCCAGCTATAATTCAAATGATAAGTACATATTAATGTGCTTGCTCTAATACACTATAATTTCTATAATAACAATTCATTCAATGGAACTTGGCAGATGATATACATCACATCTGTCAAACACAAGGCCTACGGACCAAATAAAATGAGGCTGTGGGCTGGATTTGGCCCACTGGCCTTGTGTTTGACAAATGTGATGCGTGAACTATGGAAAAAATAATAATGAAATGGCCCGCAGTAGGCCTACACTATAGCTCAATATTTTCACACTATGCAGAATTCACAGGAGATCCATAGTGTAATGACTGCCTTTGTACAGCATGCAAACACATCTCACACTGCTTAAGTAAATGAGTGGCACCCTTTTTTTCCACTTTTTAAAATATCTGCTGGGTAGTTACTGTGTTACCTGCACTCCAGTTTCTACTGTCGCTGGTTTGAATGCAGCCTGAATGTAGGTTGTTTGCTAAGTTTAAAGTATACCTGACATGATTTTGAAAGTTTATGTAATTCAACATTTGGTGGCTATTTATAAAGTCTGAACATTAGAGTGGGGAATACTGAGCAAGTGTTGTAAAGAAAAACAATAAAATTCCACTTTTTTAAGCCATGCTGGACACGTGACATGATTTTAGCCTTCAACCTAGTTATTGCGCATGATGTTATCACAGTAACCCTAGGGCTGTACCTGTGTGTAAACAAAGCAAGAATAAAAGTGTGCCGAAAAGGATTATTTCTCTCCTATAATCTGATATGCCTTCTCGATGTGTTGTAGCCACAGTTTACCTGCAAACTGGCTATGTACATTCATTAAATTAAAACAAATACTTCACTATGTGTAATGGGTATCTATTTAAAACTGAACATTCAATGTGCTGAACATTCAACATGATCTGTACATGTTCCATCCAAGGCATGTTCGTTTTCTAAAGACAGAAAAGACAAGACAAATGTCTTAAGCTACCTATGGGCCACTCACCTAGCAAACAAAAAAATTGTGGACATTTGGAATTAAGCATTTGAACAACAAAAACAATGATATAACACTAATTTTTCAATAGTATATTTTCCTTATCTGATATAAGGCTACCTAACTATTCAGCACCCACATCCTGAAGAAGCATTATGGCAGCATCATGAAGTAGCATACGTATATTACACACCAGTTCCTACATTGCTTTTAGAGGAAACCACACTGCATTTCAAGAAAGTAACAATATCTTATTTCTAGGAAATTAATCAAATTTTTTGCCAAAAATTAAAAATAATTTTGTCAAACATTTATGTGTAAGAAAGGTGATCTTTTTAGATATATCTTTTTTTGTCTTAAGATTTTGCACCTAATTGAGAGCTGGTTTTTATCTAGAAACAAGCTCTAATAATGCACAGCATCAGAGGAACCAGATTTCCTCTCCTTATTTTAAGACTGTTCATTCTTAATTTAAGAGCCCAGT
The DNA here is from genome assembly GCA_030014255.1 of Parauchenoglanis ngamensis. Taxonomy (NCBI): domain Eukaryota; kingdom Metazoa; phylum Chordata; class Actinopteri; order Siluriformes; family Auchenoglanididae; genus Parauchenoglanis; species Parauchenoglanis ngamensis. The sequence goes on along the minus strand of JAQMYM010005633.1, from coordinate 377 downwards.
AAAATAACATCAAAAAAAGTGCCACAATGATCAGCTAGTTTCTTTTTTTTTGTCTCATCTTCTTTGTATCATCTTAAGTGATATCACGTTAGCCCACTTTGCCAGAGTGAAGCCAGACAATCATTCTAATAACTGCACTTTTTTTATCTTTTTCTTTTTTTCTCAAACGAATTTTATGTTCATATTGATATTATAGTATAGGCCAGTTTCTTTTTAGTTTCATCCTTTTTGCCAGCCTGCTTTGCCAAAGTGAAGCCTATTGTCACGGCGGCCAGGTTGTTTGGGACACATGCGCAGGTAAGAGGGCGGTTTAGTAAAGTTCATTATTATTTAATGTCCATGCACACATAAAGTAAACAAAGGTACAAAACGCCAGG
>JAQMYM010005632.1:0-10075 GCA_030014255.1 Parauchenoglanis ngamensis | reverse complement strand
CCACACAGAAAGGCACCCTGGGTGACCCGGGGATCGAACCCAGGACCTTCTTGCTGTGAGACGACAGTGCTAACCACTGCACCACCTGTATCTGTAATCGAAACACCCTACTGATTCTTACTTTAATGGTTGCAAGCAAAGATCCGTGGCTCTTCAGCGTGATCTTCCACTCCAGTGTAACAACATGAACTGAGACAGGATGAAGCGTAAGGGTGGACCGCCAGCATTAGCATTAGCTTTAGCAAGCCTGTTCTTTATATTATGACCGTTTTCCATGAAAATTAGATTTAAAAAAGGGTCATTCAGCTCGGAAGCTCAGGTCGGAAAATCTCGCAGCGTCCACCCTGGCCAAATTCTCAGACGTAAACACACCTGGTGTCACAACATACAGTAAACAATAGGCATATTTGTCTGTGCATCATTTTATACGTGATGAAGCTCGATTTTACTTGATATGTAGCTTTTGTTTTGTGAAAAGATGTTTTAGATTTGTAACGTCATTTCAGCAATTTCAGCTCAGGTTTAAGTCCGTCGTGGCACTTTTTCTTCACAAAGACGAACACGACGGCTGCCTATCTGGTCTTCTTGTATCCCTCGCTGCGAAACGCAAAAAAGATTTAATGTAAATCTACTTTATATGTTGAGCACATTCACACACCAGGCATACAGACATGACCCGAGTGAGCCGAAGCACTGGAATTCCGGGAAATCGACTTGGAACTTTTGGAGTCCGGAAGATTGCAGCGTAAGGAAGTTGGTAGTCAGTCATGTAGACTGAAAATTTGCCGGTTGTTAGCACAGAGCTTGTATTTTTATTTATTTATTTATATTTTTTTAAATTGTTTTTTATTATTTGTCGGTTCTAAGAAAAATAATCAGCGCAGAATGGAGGAACTGCTGTGAAGTAGCCCACGGTTTTACCTCCCTTTTTTTTTCGAAACATCGCTTTGTTGCCCAGTTAAAAACAAAGCAGGCTAGAGTGTGTTAGCTGCTAGCTTGGTATATTTCCTCCATGTCACATGACCCACACATTACTTGACTCGTTACAAGAATTTTGTATTTGTGGATCGATGTGCGGTACCAAAACCTTTTTATGTTCGAGGTTTATATGCTGGCAGCGTTTTCTGGAAAATGTAAAGCATTGGATGTTTTTAATACCCATTTTAATAATCCTTTCTACTCTGAGAAAGCAGTTTGGGAAAGTTAAACTCCTTTGAGACACACACACACACACACACACAAGCTTATAGACAGCCTTACACATGACCATATTTGTTCTAGTCTACTACACCCACTCATCCAGGCATTTATCTCTTTCTCACACACACACACACACACACACACACACACACACACAATGATTCACACACGCCTCAGTTCATTCCCCGGTTTGCCTCAATTTGCTGTAAGGAATGCGTTAACTAGCTGATAAAGTTCCTGAGGTGCAGCAGATTCTTCAGCGTAATAGATGACTCGGGTTCTAGTAAAGAACCAGGACCTTCTTCTGGGCCGTTGTGTCTGCTATGTGGAATTCTGGGTAAGAATAAGATGAAGGTCTCGGCTTGAGGGGGTTTCACACTAAAGCCCCCGGTCCTTCACTTAAGCTCTCGCTTCAAAGTTCATTGAAAAGTTCATTGAGGCTAATTAGCGCTGTGCGTCCGCAGCAGTCTGTTCCGTTCGAACCCCAAACTTTCATACAGCCAAAATTACACAACCATCTTCTAGCAGAGAGAAAATGAGGAACCCATAATTTCCAGCCTGAAATTTTATGTGTCTTAAAGACCAAAGGCTGTTTCATTCATTGCTCATATCCTGTGTGAAGGGCAAGTCACTGGCGTCACGAGAGATGTTGGGTGTTGAAGCTTTTCCTGCGTGTAATGACACTTTTCCTGTCATCGGGTTGCGTTATTGTGGACATTTATAAGCCAAATCTGTGACCAGTCACCGGGACTGAGTGATGGAGTCATGTGATCCGCTGCGAGTGGGGAAAAAGTAATGACATTGGTGGCTTATTTTCAGAATGAGAGCTAGAAATGAATTATCAATAGGGTATTAAAATATCGCCTGTGCAGTCAGGAAGTGCTGCCCAGTCACAGAGTACAGATTTGTAATCGTGGTATTCGTTTGGCTTTGAAACTAAACGAATATAAGTTCACTGATATTAACGATATATTTGTCTAACGTCAGCTAAGTCGTATGTACATGGATTAATTTAATTTAATATTCATGAACCACGCGATTGAAGAGCGTGTGAGATGAGGGGAAAGGGGCGGGGCTTCCTGCCGATGTCCGTTAATATCAAATCGATATCCGTCCAGCCGCGTTTGGATGAACCGAGTGGATTCGGAAATTGATCCAGACACGGCCAAGGTCACTGCAAGGTCAAGCGTCGCGTCTGAAGATCACGTTCCAGACGTCCTACCAGCGCACAGTGCACTCCCCAGCACGTTAACATTGACGCGGATGTCCGCGGCTGTATTTGCATCAGCTCTCTCCTTTTTCCTGACATCTGAGTAAAGAAGCGATGACTCGGCTTCACCGAGAACGTCGTCTCGTGCGGTTAGCTCGTAGGTAAGAGCACTTCGCAGGAGATGCAGCCCCACGTCGCAGGCCTGTAATTGTAGGTTCGCTATGCAGGAAGTTTAGGAGTCGAGTCTGAACATGTTTAAGATAAGATTTAAAAGGATGCAGTCTCGGGAGTGTTATGACTGTTTCCTCGAAGCCCGAGACATCATTTCTGTAGTTACAGTTTAATTGCGGTAACACCAGGGTGGTGCAGCGTATTGTGAGTTATGTTCTTGCCGTATCTACGTCACTGGCAATTGAGATGTCATTCCCTCTCTATAAGGTTTTTATACACTGCACATTTACTGCTACTTTATAACACACACCTTGTTAAGTGTAGAGACTGCAGTTCTTTTTTTTTTTAAATACACACAGTGTGTGTTCATCGTTCATCATTAACCCGACCATAGAGCGCGTTTTCTATTAATTAAATAATTTTTTGTCCAGGTAACAAGAATTAGCAAGGGATTATATTATAGTTATCAGTTTTCAAACTTTTATGATTTGGATTGTAGTTGCAATATTTACTCGCGTTGTTTTATTTTTCACGTGTAGACAAATTATGAATTCATTATAAAGCACTTTGGATATATGAACGCCGCAGTGTGCTGTCCGGTCCCACGTTTGGTTGCCCGTAAACCTCACTGACTAGGCTAAAAAGAGATCCGTGATAAACCTAGAGACACAAACGAGCGTATAAATTCCCACAGAGAAGACAACGCCGCTCTAGTCATTATAAGTTTCTTAGGAAAGTGCCTGAGGTTGCACATCCTGTTGGTGAATTGAGATGTTTAAGCTCGAGGTGGTTGCAGGGGAGTTATGACTACACCTTTACCCTGCTCTTAATTTAGCTTTTCTTTTCTTTCTCAGTCAAGATTTCCACATACCTGGGTTCTGAAATGGGTCGTATTTCATGCGTTTAAGCAAATGAATTTGACTAGTTAAACCTGACGTGTGGTGTAGCAGGTTGGAGGGACTCGGCGCGAGTGAAGTGCGCTGTAGTTACAGCTCTGAGGTGTGCTGCATCACAGCGAAGTGAATTTTGTTTAAATCTACATCCCAAATGAAAAGCTTTGTTTGGTGAAGGTCAGTAGCGAGTCGTTTTTTTTTTCGCTTCCTCTGCTTTGTCGAACGACGCAAAACCTTCTGGCCCGCTGAGCCGACTTGTCTGCTGGGAAAGCGTGAATTAAAGTGAAGTAAAAAGAAAAGTAGACCAGACAGACATGTAACTTTGTCCCAGCGTGGGCTACTGATCTGATTCGTCCACCACCATTTTTACGTCTTGGAGTTATTAAAGAGAGTTACAGTTCTGTTTTTGTTCCATTAAAAACAACGGGGGGGGTAAACTTTCGCTCTCAGACAGACATCTGTGGAAGCGCAGATCATGCCGTTTGCCGTCTCATCTTGAATGGAGAGACTCATTATTGGTAAAATGGATGATCAGTCGAATGTTAATTATGATACACAACTATTACACGTATATTTTTGTCCACATCTCTGCTAGTCCTTGATAGAAGCGTTTACACCTAGGTGCTTTGGCAGTAATTAACTTCATTTGATTTATACACACCTGCTTAATGTTCTCTCTGCGTTCAGTGAAGGAAGTTTCTTCCTCGCTGAATCGGCCATGAGTTGTGAAGGACCATTAGCATGATCTCGGGGTCGAGGGCTAAAGCGCACGACTCCCACCTGCTAAATTTAGCACTTGATCCTTTTCACCCGCTCGGTGAAATGGCGTTTATCCTTGGTGCCAGATTCCACAGCTGTGCATGGAGTCATGAGACGATGAACTGTGTGCTATGCAAATATATTCCATAATGTTTGGTTTTGTCTGCATGATCGTTTGAGAAGTAGCGCCTGAGGAATTCCTTTTTAGCTAAAATTTTTTTTCTGTCTCTGGAAAGCTGATCAAAAGTACAATTGACGTCTGGGACGGCACGTGAAGCGCTAGATCGCTAAAATGTTCATACAGGGTGGTCTTGGTGGCCGCGTCGAAAAAAGACCAAGCCACGTTTCTCTAATTTTAACACTTCAGTTTTGCTGTCTGCCTCCACAGTCGCTTCAGCGTCCTGTTCTTGATCTGATCTTCTGCTGTTGTCGCACATGTTCAGCGTGTTCTGCATCCTGAGATACCTTTCAGCTCAGCACGGTTGTACAGAGCAGTTATTTGTGTTGCTGTAGACATCGTTTCCCCTCAGACTAACATTTCTGCCACACCATTCTGTATAAACTCTAGAGACTGTTATGTGTGAAATATTCAAACAAACCCGTCTGGCACCAACCACCATGCTGAGACCAAAGTCACGAAGGTCACGTGTATGCGCATTCGAATGTTTATTGTGAACAATGACTGAATCTCTTGACCCCGTATCTGCACGATTGGGTTATTGGCTGGTTGGATAATCACACGAATGAGTCCTGATGATCATTTTCTTGTCAACTATTTCTTAGTAGTAGTCAGAATAGAATTTGGAAGGAGTTCGGGCCGCTCCGCGTCTACTCTGATATGGCTGTTGCTGATTTTCAGAGTTAAGTGTCGGTTATCGTTGTTCACACGATGGTAATGTTGGAGAAAGTGCTTGAAAGAGTTTCTTCATGGAAGACAGAATCTCAGAAGAGAACGTCTCAGATTATCTTCACACCTTTTGCATTTGTTATTTGGGACCTAAATCTAAATTATGTAATATTTCAGTTGTTATAATGTTTTCATATTATTCAGGGCCATGTTCAGGGGTCAGTATCTTCAGAAATATTAGTCTGAGCCTCATGAAAATTGGTGGAGATCAAGAACGCGGCGTTTTCTCACTTTCCGAATACTCGTACGTCACGACGGGAAGTTAGTGGTGTACCAAACGTGGGCGATCCTGGCGGCTGTATAAGCCAGCTTTAATGGCCACAGATGATGCAAGTCACAGCATTTTCTTGAGCTCCATCATTTCATTGGTGTTGAATCCAGAAACAATGTCGCTGTTACGAACACTTTATGAATTATTAACAGTGCACCAAGCCATGGTTAACTTTTCCGTTAATTTTTAAACGGCAGAAAACCCATTAAGAGTGATGCACGTTTCTGGTTTTTATCACCCACCTGAAAGTACATGTGTTTTCACTGATGTTTACAGGTCCTGGGTTCTGAGATTTGTCTCCGTGATCTTCCGTAACCCAGCTGTGTATTACTAATAGGTTAGCAGAGTTTCCAGGCTGAAATAGCAGAGAGATTTTCAAGCGTGATATACCGGCACATGCTGAAAAGATAAACACCCTCTGGCCAAGCAAATAGACATCCTTTAGTCTCTGTAGTGTGTAGGTGTGTTATTCATTCAACTCCGAGTTAACTCTGAGTGGCTAAAGGCCACTCGTGACATTCCCCTCTTACTTCGTTTACACGTAAACAGTCCTCCATTCACTATAATCTCCTCAGCTTAGCCAGTCAGTCCGTCTTTGCCTCTGTCAGGAGGGTGAGGCGGAGCTTCGGTTTTGGGCCAATACTGAATCAGAAATGTGGAAAATGCGGGAAATCTGGCAGATCAAGTTAGCAGAGTGTTCAGTCCTGATCTCTGTAGCACACTGCCGAGATAAACGAATGCTAGAGCGCTTTAAAGGAAATCAGATTTTTAGTTCTTAACCAAAGCTGGCCTGAGTCCTCAGACTTATCCTTCATGAGGACCTCCTGTTGAGAGGGTGGTAGGAAATGGACAGATATTTTGTAATGAATGGTTATGGAGATCATGGGGGTTTATCTCCTGTTCTTCCTGTAAAAGGCTTTTTAGGCTGGACATACAGATTAACTCGCTTGCAGCAACAGATAACCTAAACACCTTGTTATAGGAAATTGAAATGTTATAATTGGTGATGGGATTTTGGAGGGAAATGCTGATTATTTTCCTAAAACTGCACGACCCGATTTCCAGTTGTCACAACTATGGTTTGTGTATTAAACGACGACACATGGTACTTTTTTATAGTTGAACTAGAAACTATATGTCGTTAATGCTACACGTCTACTACACTAAATGTCGTCCTCTCGCCAGCCTCTCTTTTTTTTTTCTCTCTCTTGAAGTTAAAGTTATAAATATTTCCTTCCCGAAAACTCTTTACCATATTAACGATTAAGGACACATTTTTTAACATTAGCCTTAGATTAGATGGAACTTCATCCATACAAGTCTCTGTGAATAAGCTGTTGCTATAGAAACAATAACATCTTAGAACAGGTATATTAACATAAACCAGTTGTCTGTGTTAATGCTGGAACGACCGTCCGAGCCGTACTCGTATAAAATGAGTTCTGGCCAGACGGATTAATCGCCAGCTGTACATCAGCATCATGTTTCCTGCTGCTTGGTAGCAGTGGTGTACGGACTGATCACGCGTCGGAACAGCACACGGAACTAAAATAAATAATAATTAAAAATAAACCCTCGAAATGTCTGAAAATTGTCACTTAACACGTGCACCTACACTGATCCCCAATTCCAGATATTTATAAGTGCATGGAAGGAAATATTTTCATGACTGTCTGTCTGTTGTTGAACATTTAATTAACCTGGATTTTCCAGACCCAGAAATATTTTATAATGGGTGTTTTATTGATACGAATCCTTCAATAGAATTTTCCTTTATATTCACTAAACTATTAAGACAAATGACCATGTCAAGAAGGTGAGAACTAGAAACGTGGCTCAAATGCACGCTAATGTTTTCGTGCCAGTAAAACACGAAGACCTTTCATGCAACCGATACCAAGTCGGTAGTACGTGATGAAAATGTTTCTCTTTGTCTATTTTGCACGCCTGGTCGCACATTTAATTAACGAGACCCAAGTTCTCACTTGCTACTTGTGTTGGAGGTTGAGACTGCAGTTGTGTTTGTGATTGCATTGTTGCCTGAATATGATTTTAATGTCCGTGCAGCTGACGAACATTAGTCATAGACCCACAAAAACCAGTTTTACACTTCAAGTCTATTTTTGTTGCTTGGTACTTGAAACACCTGCTTGAAAGGCATGAAGTCAGTATAGAGAGTTTGTACCTCTGCGACTGAGTGTATGTTCAATTTTGAGGTCACTTCTGTATGTCAGTATAATACAAATGCTCATAATGTAGACCTGCTGCAAATCCAGCCTTATAAATGTGACCTTTGAACTCGTAGCCACTTGTCACATTGATCTACTGCGTTGAAGATCGGAAAAAGAGCCAGCAACGTTTTATACATAGCCTCAGATTCCTGTTCTTGGCTGACGAGAGCGGAAGTCTTCTGATATTGTATTCCATCCGCCGTGAGGTTCAAAGAGTCTCACCACAGTTGTAAATAGTAGTCATTTGAGTGACCTTAGCCTCGCACAAAGCAGTCTGGCCATCTCTCTGACCCTTTCTCTCCTCTCAACTGCTGCTCACTGGAGGTTTTTTGTTTTCCCGCACCATTCTGGTTAAACTCAGGAAGCTGTTGTGTTTACAAGAATTCCCAGGAGATTCCCGGGTTCTGAAATCCACAAACCGTCCCATCTGACACCAGCAACCATGCGACAGTCAAAAATCACTGATTTTGTGATAATTTTTTTCCCCATTCTGATTTTTAATGTGAGCTTTAATTGAAGCTCTTAATCACGTAATTGGCTGACTGGATAATGACATGTATGCAGATGCTCCTATTAAACTGGGGTATCATGAGATAGAAATTATTCCATGGAGCTGCCTCTCAGTTTATCGTAGCAGTGTTACCAGATTGCTGGAAGTCCTGCTTCATCGGGTCACCTCAGGGTTCATTTAAGTGACCCTTCACTTCACGTCGAAAGACGGCAGCCCTTCCTATTTAAACGAAAGGTTTCTGTTTCGCCAGGTTCATCGCAGGTCCTTGTGCGCACGTCCTCCGCATCCAGGCCGAGGTGAGCCAAAGAGCCCAGCCAAATGCAGTCCTAGAGAAAGTGTTTACATCCATCACAAAGGTACGTCTAATCCACCTTCCCTTCTGGTTTATCTTTTCGTGAACCCTTCAGACCTGTATTGTTTAAGTGTGAGCTATTCATGGTTTTGAAGCTCACATCACTTTTCTTTTGGATTGAGGTTCTGATTTTCCTAGATTTAAAAATAAATAAATAAATAAATAAATAAATTTCCCCCCAGTGGTTTGAAGTCATCTCACCTCTTTTAACAAGAGCAGCCTTTTCCTCCACTTTGCTTTGTTTCATAAAGCTTGCACGCCTACTTCTTTTTTTTTTCTCTCTTTTTTTATTGTGTAGAACCATTTATTTTATTGTGTGCTTTCACTGCACCTTGATCCACAGACAGAAAAAGGTTTATCATTACTGTGGCAATAGCTTGTCAGGTTCAAAGCAAACTTTGCAGAATGAAGTAGTTCCTTTTCCAATCTTACGAGCGCCTGGCTGATATAAAGCTCCCGGTCATAGATTAACAGGTTTGGCAGCACCTTGCAATGCTGTCTACACCTTGCAAACAATGTCTACACATCCCTGTTAAAATTGCAGGTTTTTGTGATGGGGGGGAAAAAATTAAACCAAAGTAAATCACATTGGATCTTTTTTCCTCCTTGTGTGCGAAAGTAATTGTCATACATCTGCCGTCCATCAAGAAATTCTGATTAACCTTAAATAAAGAGCAGCTGTTTCGGTGGCATTTTCTTGACGTGTTTTCGATTTCAAGCCGACTGCTGAAGCCATGCTTCACAAACAGTTTCTAAAGCATGTACGGGATGTTGAAAGATATCGATCAGGAGAGGCGTACAAAGAAATTTCCAAAACATTAGATGGACCTTGGAACACCGTCAAGGCCTCATCAACAAGTACAGAAAATGCGGCCCCTTCGGTGACCTTACCACAAGCAGGACGTTCATCCAAAATTGATGAAAGGACAAGAAGAAAACCAGGCTGCTATCAGGGAGGCTGCTATGGCATACAGCAACATTAAAGGATCTGCAGGAGTATCTGCTGTACTCCATGCATGTGACACCAATCTGTCGTATATTTCACGTCTATGCTATGGGGCAGGGTGGCTAGATGGAAGCCCTTTCTCGCAGGTGGTGGAAAAATAACCCATCCAAGTCTGCCTAGTCTGGTCACCCAAACCATGTGGCAAAATGTGTTCTGGGCTGATGAGACCAAGGTACAACCTTTTGGGCATAATTCAAAAAGGAAATAAACGAGAGCCTTTCACCCAAAGAACCCCATGCCCATGGTGACGCATGGTGGTGGCAGCATCATGCTATGGGTTGCTTCTCTTCATCTGGGACTGGGGCTGTAGTTCAGATTGGAAGAGTATTGGACAGCTCCAAATACCCATCAAAATACCTAATTCTTTAAATTTGATTATCTTGGGTTATATAATTGGGAAATCTCGATATTTTTGATTTCAGTTTTGCGTGTATATGTATGGGCCCTGTGGTGGACTGGCGACCTGCCCAGGGTGTACCCCGCCTCGCGCCCGAAGATGCTGGGATTGGCTCCAGCTTCCCCGCGACCCAGACGGATAAAGCGCTATAGATAATGGATGGATGG
>JAQMYM010005631.1:0-10076 GCA_030014255.1 Parauchenoglanis ngamensis | reverse complement strand
GTGACCCGGGGATCGAACCCAGGACCTTCTTGCTGTGAGGCGACAGTGCTAACCACCGCACCACCGTGCTGCCCTATTTTAAATATTTCTTAATGATTTAATCATTTTTATTTCATTACAATAAATAAGCATACTGGTAATAAAAGAGTTTATTAGCTGTGTAGTATATTAACGGTGTAGTTAATAAAATGTAAAGCAGTTAAGCCTGTTACACTGTATTAATTTTCTTGTGTAAACCATGTTCCAGTATACTAACACAGGGTCTACTAATAAATAGTGCTACCAGCTGATGAAATCCAAGCTCCCTGGTCGTATCACTACATCATCCCACAAAACCAGTCACACAATGCAGTGCCTTGCTAGAGAGCCAGTCATGGGAATGAGCAAAGGTTACAAATAATTTCTGAATAGTTTCTGCATGCAGTTAAGAAACATTGCTTATATAATAAAGTGTAAATAAAATATGGAATTAAACCCACCATAAACACTAACACTAGAATGCAGAGGACTTTTGCTGCCTTTCTCTCAGATTTCAATGTGTGAGGAATTTTCTTTGTTTTAGGCCATGTGGGATTATTAAACCCTCTAATAATAGCTGTATGTTTTTTTTAATTAATCACAAAAACTTGAGTATACAAAGCATGGAGCATGACTCTGTCATACAGATAAACACTGGTGGCAACACGAAAAGGCAGATGAAGAAATCTGATACAGCTTGAGAGAGCACGAATGTGGTGGTTGGTGTAAGGGCCTAAAGGCTCTGTTACTAGCTTTAAGGAAAAGTTTTTCACTTTTTCAAGTTTAACAGTGGACATTGTCTCAAAGCAACTTTACAAAAATTCAGATATAAAAGTTCCTTTCTGTCATTTTTATTCAACAAACGTTCCAAAATATTGAAACATAACACGTTCATTGGAATGTCCATATGATATCACCAGTAAGACTCCTGCACAGCAGAAATGACAATATTGCCAGACATGGTAACAGAGTAAACATCCATACATTTAACCAACAAGGGTTATTTCTTCTTACTTTTTAGTCTCTGATCCTAGCTAGAGTGTGAAATTGTCATCCAAGACTTGAGTGTTTGACCACTGGGTTGCTCTCTGTTTGCTTTCCAGTGTCATGACCATGTGTTTCTGCAGGGTCCCCACTGATGTTGTCCTGAGTTAAGAAAGAGAATGTTGGTGATTTTGTCATGTCCTCTAGTGTCTCTCTTTCCCCGTTGTCAGTGTCTTTGGTATTCTATAATACGTGCCTGTGCTTCCTCCTTAACAGCCGACCCTCCATGCTTCTCAGTATACATGAGCGTGGTGTATCAGCTACGACCTTGACCACTGTTGGATGCCATTGATCTCTTTAGTGTCCCTGTCATCTATGTTAAGGATGGGAAGATCTTTTGCCATCCTGTCATAGAAAGTTTCCTGTTTCTGTTTGAGCATACTCAATCCCATCCTCACTTCTTCAATGCCATTTATGATCTGGGGCCTGAGATGCTTTTCTTAGCATGGTATGAGAGCATGCCCATGTATAATTCTGCTGGTGACGCACTCTGCCCTACTGGAGTATTGCCATATTCTAAAAATCTAATCAGAGCCATTCATGTCTGCCTTGTCCATAATTCCTTTAACAATTTAAACACTCTTCTCAACAAGTCCATTTGACTGCGTCTTTCTTGGGGAGACATTTGTGTTTGAAGTTCCAGTCTTTACTGAACATCTTGTATTCTGTTAAGAATTGAGGTCCATTATCTAACTTGATCTCACCTGGAATCGCATGTCTAGCTAGTATAGATTTTATGATCTTATCACAGTTGCTGCTTTGGTATCTATAATCTGTGCCACCTCCCAGTATCATGAGCAATAGCCAGCTATTATCAGAAAGTCCTTTCTCTTTCATATTTAAAAAAAAAAAAAAAAAAGAAAAATCAGTTCTCATTACCTGCCACAGTGTCTGAGGTGTTTCATGAAAGATGAATATTTCTTTTTGCTGTGAGTTTCTGAATGTTTGAGATATGTTGCACCTCACCACCACTGCTTCCATGTACCATGACACATTGGGCCAGAACAGGAGTTCCCTTGCTCTCATTTTGCATTTCTTAATTCCAAAATGGACTGCATGTATCACCTTCAGCATTTATTTCCTCAGTGATTGTCACACAATTATTTTGTCACTTTTCAACATGCATCCATCTATTTCTCTTATTTCATCTCTATAGTTCCTATAATCCCTCACCATTGTGGAAACATCTTTTCTGTCCCTTGGCCAGTCTTGTTTTGGTACTCTGTTGAATGTGATCAGTGTGTTATCTTTTCATGTCTCTCTGCCTATTCGTTTTTTAACACTCGTAGCGGTGTACTTTTTAATGAGATTAAAATCTGCTCTTACCTCATCCACCAACTTGTCACAAGGGTCGGAATCATCAACTGTGATATTAGGTACTGATATTGTGTCATGCACAAACATTTTCTTGCCTGGTTTCCTATGTGTTGCACTTCCAGTGGGCTTTTTGAATATCAACACCAGCAGTTTGATATCTCAGCATCCTTCTGCTTGCCATATATGAGTTGATGGAACCTTTGGCACCCAAATACAATAGAAAGCATTTCTTTTTCAATTTGGGCATAGTTGATTTGTGTCTTTATTAGGGCTTTTGATGCATATCTAACAATCATTCCATTCTGCACCAGAACCGCTCCTAAGCCTGATTTGGAGGCATTCACAAATAGCCTGACTGGTTTCTTAGCAATCACAAAAACACGAGTGTACAATATAATTATGACAGACAGTGGAAATATAAATGAATAAATAAGGTCAATTACAGTCCAAACTTCATTCATAAAGATAACACACTCTCCAGGACACATTACAAGATTCATGAAGTTTCCATTGAAATAAAAGAGTTCCAACATATAGGCCACCACCACACACCAGTCACAAACAATTACAATACAAGTAATCCTCACAGACACTTTCTTCATGTAGATAAATGGGTTTGAGAGAGCCAAATACCGATCCACAGCAATCAGAGCGATATTATAGATGGACAAGATTGTGAGGGAACCATTAATCAACCAAAAAATGATGCAGAAACCTCTCGCAAAAATCCAGCATGATTCAATCATCCAGATTAACATTGGTGGCATTACAAAAGCCCCAACAAAGAAATCCGACACTGCCAGAGAGAGCACGAGCATGTTAGTTGGTGTGTGAAGCTGCTTGAAGTGAAGAACAGAGATGATGACGAGCAGATTTCCACACACTGTTAGCAGAACCACAGCAGCTGAACACACGTACAGTAAGATATAAACTGCAGCAGATACAGATCTCTCTGGACAGGAGAAATGCACACAGCGATCAGATTGGTTAAACTCCGCCAGGTTCATGAAAACAGCATGTCTCCAGTGTCAAATATTATAAAACAGCAACTGCAACAAATCACAATCAAATGACTTTGAACTCATTCAGCACTGGTGGTTTTATAGTTTATAAATTATCACGCCCCCTGAGTTTGAGTAGCAGTAAATAAATACATATGATGTAATGCTGTGTTGGAACAAAAGGTATTATAGTACTCTACTTACTAATGTGAGATTTAAACTTGTCATTATGCAACTTGTGTGTAACAAAGTCTCAAAAAAAAAAGTTCTTATACTGAGAACCTGCCCTAAAGAATGAGCATAAGAATGGGCAACAAACATTTTCAGAATAAATAATGATGCTATGCTGGGTGTGTGTACCTGTCTCTTCCATTTTATCCCAAAAAAGTTGTCCACCTACAGTAACAGAACATTTTCTTATATTTAGACACACTAATATAACACAGTATGATGATCATAAACAGAACCTTTTGACAGGATTTATCCCAACATTAATTAGTACAGTAGCGATTTGAACATAACAGGTCATATGTAATGATAAAGGAATTATTACACTGCTTGTATACTACATGTGTAAAAGTGGTAGCTCAGTGGTGAAGATATTAGACTACAGATCAGTCGCTCTGGATAAAGGTGTCTGCCAAACGGTGTAAATGTAGTGTATTATTCTGTCAAGCTAAATTCTTCTTTAATTTGCATGCCCTAACAGTGCAAGTGAAGGCGTGTCTTTCAAAATGTTACAGTGCGGTGGCATTTCTGGTTTTAAGGAAACTTTATTAGTCGTGTCCCAATTCTTATAACTTGTGTAGGTGTTATGAACTCTGTAATATCAATTGACAGTTCCTGGAAGTCTTGCCCCTTCCCCAAGTTTACATTCTCTTGACTGGACTTCTGGGGTGTCCTTACTTTCTGTCAAGGTAATTGGCGAATGTTTTGAGTTCATTTAAATTAAATCAAATTTGTCAATGTATGTTCGACCTAGCTAATATTAAATAAGTACATTATAAAAATATTTACCAGTCTACTAATTTGATTGGATGAGCAACTTTCTGAGAGTGCTTATATAACACTGGTGTATTTGTGGAAGAGTCAATTTTTATTTTCTTATTTTTTTTTAATTATTTTTGATGAACGTTCTCAAAACTATGTATTTATGTATATATGCATATATGTATATATATGCTTTTGGTTTGTGTACTGTGAATTTTGTTTTATTACAACTATAATCTGTTTTGTATAATAGTTCTGGTTTACATGTTGTAGTTCAGGGGAGTTTAATTAATGCAACACTCAGGATGCACATGTAGTGTAGCAACAGATTGGCGGCAAAAGATGGATAACTCTGCTGCGTGTAAGACGCTTGTTAGTGCTCTGTGTGCCTCGTGCAAGCTTATAAGTTCTAAAAGTCATGTATTTTGTCCCAAACTGTATGAAAACCTCTTAATGTAGCTCTTGATGTGTCTGAGGGTTCGCTGTTACTTTTGGTTGGCAGAAAAGTGTTTTTTTTTAATGTTTAAATTGACGAAGATTTAGCTTACCAGCATATTGTTTGGCCTGCCGTAGGAGACTAAGAGTCTGCTGTTGTGTGCGCATGTGCGACTACCCCCCTCTCTGCTGTTTGTCTTATAGGTATGTTACAATGTTAAATATATTCTTTTTCTTTATTGTAATTATTAATATGCACCCATGTTTGATTTCTGTTGGAATGTAATGATTTTAGTATCTCATCTAGTGTTAATTTTATTTAATTATTTCACGTAACTTTATTGTTTAAATTGGTTAAAATTAGATATGAGCAGTTTTAGGGGGCTGCAGAAAAATACACGAAAAAAAAGAAAGAAAAGCTGGATAACTCTTCTGCGGGAGACTGAGAGTCTACTGTTGTGTGCGACTACCCCCCTCTCTGCTGTTTGTCTTATAGGAAATAAATGATAGAACCGGGTATTGGTGTGCCGAGTGTTCTTGCGGGACGCTCAAGACCATTTCAAGGCCGCTACATAAAACTGGTGCAGTGACCCGGATTCACTGATCAGCCGCCTGAAATCCACCCCACCTGGAGCCGCTGTGCTGTTCCAGAACACGGCCAGGCTCGATAAAGCTGACAGTTTATTTTACACCAGCGCACATGTGAGTGATGGAGTCTCATTTCTAGCATTACTGGATACTGGCTCCATGGCCTGCAAAATAAATAAAGAGGCTGAGCAAATGTTAAGGAGTGCTGGATTAGCATTGGAGCCTGACAGCTATCATATGGACATTGTGCTTGTTGGCTGTGGTGGAGTCCAGGTTAGGCCTAAGTGTAGATGGAGGTGTATGGATGTGTATTCAGTGTGCCTACCATGGTAGTCCCGGGGCAGAAGGATCAGCTCATTCTGGGTACAAATGTTATCAAGCATCTTTTGAAACAGTTCAGGCAGTGTCCTCAGTTCTGGCATGTTGTGAACAAACCTGAGTCTACAAAAGCACCAGAAATAATGCAGTTACTTAATATGCTGTCTGGTATCAACAGTTGGAGAGGTGAAACAATCCCAGACATCATTGTGGCCACAAGGTTGACTCAGGCAGTGACGCTCCTTCCCAAGCAAGAACCCCTGGTTTGGGCCAGGTTACTGGTAGTCTCACCCCTCTCTAAGGGCAGTGCAATTCTGATCAAACCATCTAAGGCACACATACACAAAAAAAAGCATCATTGTCTATAGGTCAGTGTCCTCCATGAGTGGTGACAAGTGGGTCCCGGCAAGGGTCCTGAACACCTCTGAGAAGTCCATCACCCTAAACTGTAACACCAGGGTGGCAGATGTGTCACCCTGCATTGCTGTAGAAGATCTGTATGCGACCACAGGGCAGGTGCCAACCAAAGAAGTCAAGTTACAAAGTCAGGCAGTGTGCGGTGAAGTAGTTGGCAAGCCTGGTGACCCCCCTTGTTCCAGTTTTCAAGACAGCTTACATGAGCTGGGACTGGAAGACTTTGATATTGACTCTTATGAAGTGTCCCACCACTGGAAATCCCAGTTGTTACAACTGGTGCAAAGGTGTGAAGACGTCTTTTCGAAAAGTAAGCTTGACTGTGGGATGGCTAAAGACTTTGTTCACCGCATCCATCTGTCCGACGATCGACCATTCAGACTTCCATATCGACGCGTCCCACCTGGGCAGTACCACAAACTCCGGCAAGTGCTCACAGAGATGGAGGAGCGTGAGATCATCCGCAAGTCTAACAGTCAGTGGGCTTCCCCACTAGTGCTTGTCTGGAAGAAGAATGGTGATCTCAGGATATGCATAGATTACTGCTGGTTGAACACATGCACAGTTAAGGACATGCACCCTTTGCCACACCAGTCTGATTGTTTGTCACCTCTAGGAGGGAGTGCTATCTTTAGTGCCATGGACCTCACCTCTGGCTTTTATAACATCACCATTGCAGAGGAAAACAAGAAATTTATTGCTTTCACCACACCTACAGGGCTGTATGAGTTCAATAGGCTTCCGCAGGTTCTCTGTAATAGCCCTGCAAGCTTTATGCGCCTCATGATGAGTATATTTGGTGACCAGAATTTCCTGACATTGCTCTGTTACTTGGATGATGTGCTGGTGTATGCACCCAATGAAGCTGAGGCCCTCAGGAGGTTGGAGATGGTCTTCAGCAGGCTGCGGGTTCACAGATTGAAACTGGCCCCCAAAAAATGCCAGCTTCTCAGACAAACTGTAAGGTTCCTGGGACATATTGTGGATGAGAGTGGTGTCTCAGCTGACCCTGACAAGGTCAAAGCTATCGCTAGCATGACATAGGTTGACCTCATGATGGAATATGGTATAATGCCATCACAAAAAAGATCAGGTCATTTCTGGGCATGGTCATGTACTACCAGCAATTCATACAAGGTTGTTCCAGTATAGCCAAGCCTTTGTTTGCTCTGACAGCTGCACCTAAAGGTAAAAAAGGGAACGCACGAGGCGCCACTTCATTCAGGAAGTTACACCCAAATCACTGGGGACAGGAGCAGCGTGACTCGTTTCAGCAGTTAAAATCCGCCCTCCTAGATTCTGTTGTCCTCGCACACCCTGATTTTAGTCAACCATTCATTCTGTCCACAGACACCTTGCAGGATGGATTAGGTGCTGTCTTATCTCAGGTCCAAGGGAGTGAGAGTAAGGCACGCCCCATTGTCTTTGCCAGCAGGACCCTCACCCACGCTCAGAGCAACTAACCCGCACATCGTCTAGAGTTTTTGGCATTGAAATGGTCCGTTTGTGATAAATTCAACCATTGGCTGAAGGGGCACAACTTCACTGTGTGGACAGATAACAATCTGTTGACTTACATTCCCACACAGCCTAAACTCGATGCGTGTGAGCAGAGATGGTTAGCCAAAATGTCCCCATATAATTTCAGCATCAAGTATATTAGTAAGAACATTGTATCAGATGCTCTGAGTAGGCCACCTTTTGCCCAAAGCCATGTTTGCAAGAGGCTCATTAAAGAGCCATATGAAGCACTGTTAGAGGAGGCAGAGCAGATTAAAGAGGATGTGGTTCAGGAGGCATTCAGAGTCAGTGTTAACCACCAGAGTTTCGAGTGCTCTTTCCTACCTGAGACCCTAGAGTGGTGCTCTATGACAAGCAGTGTAGTGTCTGCTGTCCTGGCAGGTCACGTGGAGGTGGACCAAGGCTCCAACCAGAGAGTGGTTGCGTGGTTGGCTCAAGACTTGGAACAACTAGTCCCACCTGGCCAAAGCACTCTGCCCGTCTTCTCACCCCAAGAGCTCCAGGATGAGCAGAGAAAAGATGTCACATTGTCCCAGGTCCTTCCGTTTGTCACATGAAGAATACAGCCCTCAAGAAGAGAGAGAGCAGGACTGTCATTAAAGGTCCTTAAAACCCTGAAACAATGGGAGAAACTGAAAATTCTTAACAGCGTCCTGTATAGAGTATGTAAGGACCCATTAAATGGGAAAAGGTGCCACCAGTATGTGACACCTTCCTCTCTGTCTGGCCATGTTCTGCGTGGTGTCCACGATGATGCTGGTCATCAGGGCCAGAGTAGAACGTTGTACTTGGCAAGGCAGAGATTCTTCTGGGCTACCATGGAGCATGACACCCAAGAATATGTCAAATGTTGCAAGCTTTGTGTGGTCAGCAAGACACTGGAGCCAGATGGCAGAGCCCCACTTGAAAGTATCAAAACAACATACCCTCTTGAGCTGGTTTGTCTGGATTTTTGGTCTGAGGAAGATGCTAGAGGAAGGAGCGTGGATGTATTAGTGGTAACAGATCATTTCACTAAGATGGCCCATGCCTTCCACTGCTCAGACCAGTCAGCAAAGCAGGTCACCCGGCAACTCTGGGACAGGTATTTTTGTGTCTATGGATTCCCCCAAAGGATCCATTCAGACCAAGGGGTGAGTTTCGAGAGTCAGCTGATCCAGGAGCTGTTGCAGAGGTGAAAAAGTCCAGAACAACTCCCTATCATCCCATGGGGAACGGCCACACTGAGAGATTCAACAGAACCCTAGGGAACATGATCAGACCCTTACCACCCAGGGACAAGGCTAAGTGGCCGCAGATGCTGCAGACGTTGATTTTCGCATATAACTGCACAGCACTAGGGTCAACCGGGTATGCTCCATTTTACCTGATGTATGGTCGAGTCCCCAGACTGCCAGTGGATGTTATGTTCCGCAACATGGAGAGAGACAATGATATTACTGATTATGTCAACTATGTTAAGAAAATAAAAGATGACCTCAAGGAAGCGCTCACCTTGGCTCAAGTCAATGCAGATTCCAGCTGGCTGCATCAGGCAGACTTGTACAATCTGAAGACAAAAGGTGTGAACATTGAGGAAGCAGATCAGGTTCTCTTAGCAAACAGAGGTGAACATGGACGCAGGAAATTAGCTGACAGGTGGGATTCCACACTGTCCACTGTGGTTTCTAAAGATTCAAATTGCCATATGTACCACATCAAAATCACCATCAATGGAGTGGAGAAAGTTGTTCATAGAAACTTGATCTTGCAAGCCAGCTTCCTGCCAGTGGAGGTCGAACAGGAGGTGGAGCCCTTGTTTTACAGTAGCTCTGAACCAAGTCAAGACCGATGCGACGTGGGTGAAATTACTCCTGCAGTTGGATCAGTGTTTGACCTAACAGTCAGCTGGGTGGCAGAGATAACACCTTCAGAAGCTCCTCCAGAAAGTGGATGTCCACTTTCTGACCCACCTCAAGTGCCGTCTGACGAGGTTGTGCTATCAGTTGACAGATCCCAACCAACCGGTAGTGGCACTATAGGTAATCATGCTGAGTTAGATGCTGAGTCACAATGTTGTGGATGAAACAAACCTTCTTAATAAGTGGAAGTTGGAAGCCCGGCCAGCTTCTTTTCAACACTTTCCCTTTTAGTTGGGAGACAACTTTGTTGCACGTGAGAAAATATTGTTAGAGTATAATGACATGTTATGTTATTGTTACTCAGAATCCTGCTTTTAACCCATACTGGCGCTGTTTTGAAAAGTTCAGGAGGGAGTATGTGGCAGAGTAAATTTTTATCAGAGTTTTAATTTTTCCATCCATTATCTATACCGCTTTATCCATCTGGGTTGCGAGGAAGCTGGAGCCAATCACAGCATCTTCGGGTGAGAGGTGGGGTACACCCTGGGCAGGTCGCCAGTCCACCACAGGGCCAACACAGACAAACAGC
>JAQMYM010005630.1:0-10077 GCA_030014255.1 Parauchenoglanis ngamensis | reverse complement strand
CCCCCCTCACATCCCCCGCAAGTGTGAGTCCCCCACATTCAAAATGCTTCTGACGTCCCTGCCATGATGCGTGAGCACGTAACTAATAACGCATGTATGCTATGATTAAGTTAACAACAGGTCATCAGCGGATTGCATTTTTTGGGGAAGCGACGTGACACAAAAAGAACAAATATTCATTACATGAGTTCATTTTTTGTACTTTACTGTAATTTTTTTTTTTTATTAAAAGAAACAAAAGCTACAAAGCTGCCGGATCCTGATCCACTATACGTATTAAATACTCACTTAGTCGCAATTCCTAGACGCACATGAAGATTAAGCATGGCTTTAGGCTAGAAAGGATTTATAATTTGTTTTAATCCTGGACAAAGTTTGATCAACAATGAACATATTATAATCAGTGACAATAGGAATTCAACAAAATCTTCAAACTCTTGTGTACTCATAAACGCTACAGATACGCTACGCTCAGTCGTCCACCTCAGGTGTGTGAATACTCACTTGTTTTTGACGATTAAGTAACGTGTGTGACACAGAGAATAATCTCATCTTCAGCCCCTTAATGTGATGAATCAAGAAAGACAGCGCCATCGGTGAGCTTTCGAGAGTCCAGCCCAGGCATGTAACGTGCGGACTAAGAAGCGTACATAGTCGGAACACAAATCACAAGATCCCTGAAGGCAGTCGAAACCAGGGGCCTCCCCTCCACCCCAGCACAGCCCCGATCTCTGACCCTCACCACCACAGTGCTTCAGATGGATGCTGAGAAGGAGAGGAATGTGAACCACACCATGTGATCTGTTTTTTATGGGCCAGAACTGGCTGGCGGGGAACCACACACTCGTGATGGAGGAGGACAAACACTTTCATAAAAGGGAAACACTCTGCTGTAGTGATAATCCTTACAGTCTCCTTCCCTCTAAAACACAATCAAGAGAAACTTCTTTGTATATAATAAACTTACATTTTCACACAGGTAGACACAATGTAAATATGGAATTGAACATGAAAACACAGCACGGCTCGGAAACCAATCCCATTCCCAATACGATACAAACATGACATCCTCACAGTAAACACCATCACGGTTCTCTGCGTTGACCAGTGGAGGTGTGATTCCAGCCTGCTTTAAGACAGGAACAGTGTCGCAATTACAACATAATATAGGTTAGTTTTAAGCTAATCTAACATGATCCAGCATTTCAAGCCAGGCACTCAGTACTTTATTAAGAGGAGTACATCTTTAGTGTAGAGCTGAATTTTAAGCTTGCTGTTCCGTACTTTACAGTACACAACACGGTCACATGTTAAATCCCATGGAATCTTCTTTCAACTATAGCAATTGTTATAATTGAGCCATTTATTTCTTTTCAAGACTACGACAAAGTTTATTTCATGTTGCGTAGAAAACTTGTACGAGTGTTCATACGAGGAGCAATCAAGTAATTCTGAGACTGTTCCTGTCGCTAACAAACGGAGCGCTGCACGTCTCAAGGGTCTCCGTTTGACAGAGTTTGATGTTCGCAGTCTGCTCAAGCTTGAGATCACAAATGCACATTGTCACAAAAACGCATGCAACACAGGTCCTGATGTTGACACTGCGAGGTCACGCAGCATACTGACTCACAAAAGGTACTGTACACTCCTACTGCACGTGCATGACCGTCCCACGCTCCGGTCAGCTGCAACAGGGACAGACTTGAAACTTTTTGATTGCACCTCGTAAGTCCTCTTTAGCGTCGTCACAGTTAGGACAGAATACAGCTTTTGCACTGCTTACCGGGATAAAGAAAACAGATTCAATACACCAAAAATACAAACACTGAGCACTTTATTAGGAACACTATACTAATACTGCGTAGGGCCTCCCTTTGCTCTAAAAACAACCTCAATTCTTCGTGGCATGGACCTCAATTCTGGTTACGCAGTTTTTTTCAGGTGCACTTTCACGCTGCAAATCTCCTGTTCTACCACATCCCGAAGACGTTCTACTGGATTCAGACCTGGTGACTGGGAAAGCCACTGAAGAACAATGAACTCATTGTCATGTTAATAAACCAGTTTGAGATGACTTTTGCTTCGTGACATGGTGTATAATCATGCTGGAAGCAGGGATTAGTAGATGCATGAATTGTGGCCATGAAGGGATGCACATGATCAACAATAATACTCACATAATGTGCCAATACTGTAGCATTCAACAATGATTGACTGGTATTAACAAGCCCAAAGAGTATCTGCATGACTTAATGCACTGCACTACTACCACATGATGTAGTGTTAGTTACAGAGGTGTTCCTAATAAAGTGCTCCATGAGTGTATATGTTTATTACCTCAATCTCATGTTTCTATTTATGGGGCCTAATTTTCTGCAGGACCTTGGATTGATCAGATGGATGACAAAGCCAGAATGTAGTAACTTTCTTTAATCTCAGATTTATCATTAGACGATTCATTGTGCAATTGTGCTTCATTGCACAATCAGGCACAGAACACATTACTGAATAGTCTGTTAAGGTTAAGGTTAACATTAAGACTTTATATGGATCGTCTTAAGAGACACCATGTAAAACCACCTTTTTCATGTCAGCTTGATTACATAGTGGATGCATGTGTCTATTTTTTTGTTTGTTGAAGACTTGCAAAGTTCCTATTTTTAAGCGACGGAATACATAACACGATGATCAGAAAAGCTATTTCTGACTGATAAAGGCATAAAAACTAATGTTAGTAATGTGAACTCAGATTTAGTCATTCAGGGCCAGTTACAGAAACCACTGGGTTAGTTTATAAGTATTATTAATAATATTAATTAATATTACCTTGTATTAGCCTTAGAGGTGTTGGTTATGTTTATAATAAACCTTTATGAGTATATTCTACCCACTTATGGAGCCAGGGATACAGTTTACAGCTACAGATGTTCAGCTGAAAGCCACGTGACAGTTTATGACAGTGTAGCTAGTTAGTTAACACACTCATCACAGTTTCTTGACATCACATCTTACCTACGTAGGAAAGGAAATACAGTTCTTGCTAAAATGCTCACTTAGCTTGTGACATTTGCTTAGCTGGTCATCCGACATGTATGATGGTGAGCACCACAGCTTGCAACCTGCAGATTTAGCCAGCATCCCGGTGCACAGACACTGCACTAGTCAGATTAGACTAACCAGCTGGAATTAACACTAAAACCAAACATGAGGTAGGATGACAGAAGGATAAACGGACATAGCAAGCTAGCTAATACACTGACATGGCTATTCAGTGTGGTCCACTACTAGCAAATGCAACGAATCAAATAACGTGCTTTAAATCTTACTAAACACGTCTGAAACGCTTACCTGATTTATGTCAGTCTCATCTGCATGATAGGTTTAACATTTATTACAGCCGACGATAGCCCAGCCTGCCTGATGCGACATGACAACATTAGCCACCGCTCCAGCACTTCCCCAAGAGTTACCACTGCAGATTGACGGTTTCACTGGCCAATCAGAACGGCGCTACTCTCAGCAGGCCCGCCTCCAACACGCAGTCATGCTCAAAGCTGTGGGACTATCAGCAGGAAACCCCAGAGGGAGCTCGTGCTACTAAAAATTTGAATCTGAATGCAAAAATCTGAAGTTCACAATTAAGACCGTACGAAAGAACACTTAAGTGTGAATTATAATCCTTTTCTAGCAAAACATTCAGTCTGTTTATTATGTTTATTACTTAACGTCTTACAGGTAAAAACAAACACACAACCCCTAGAAACAACTGGCTGTAAACACACCATCCTTAATAGCAGGAGTTGAGTTGTATTAAGTTGTATTAATCTCGTGATGTCTGAATAAATTTAGTATTAAAATATTTAAACAAAGTTTTTCTTTTCCCAAAGTGTGTGTGTGTGTGTGTGTGTGTATATATATATATATATAATATAGTGGCTGACATCAGGAAATCCTACCAGTAGTTAGAAAAAGCAGGCCTAAAGGACAGCACAGAGGCTCTGATCATGGCAGCACGAGAACAGGCCTTAAGCACCACAACAGAGCGGACCCAAGGCGCAAACTGTGCAAAGACACCCCTGAGACTATCCAGCTCATAGTCAGCACATAGTAGCTGGGTGCAAGATGCAGGCTGGGACAACATACACTGAAAGGCATAATCAAGTGGATATTGTATAGAAACATCTGTGCCAAGTATGGGAGAAGTACCAAGGGCTAAAGGAACAGATGGAACAGATGTGGAAGGTGAAGTCCAAAGTTATCCCAGTGGTAATAGGAATTGGGGGCTGTGATTCTCACACTTGGAGAGTAGCTCCAAAAGATTCCAGATACAACAACTGAGGTCTCTGCCCTAGAAATGTGCAGTTCTAGGAACAGCTGAGATACTGCTCAGAACCCTCAAATGCCCAGGCCTTTGGTAAGGACCCAAGGTTGAGGAAGACATACACACATACCACCCCCCAAGTAGGAGAGGTGAGAGGAGATTTTTTTATATTTATATAGATTTCTATGTAATGTATATATTATCCATCCATCATCTATACCTCTTATTTGCTAAAAGTTGCAGCGAAGCTGGAGCCAATTCAGCCAAGAGGTGGGGCACACCCTGGGCAGATCACCAATCTATCGCAGGGCTACCACATAGAGAAACGGCATTCACACCTATGGGTAATTAGGAGTACCTTATTGACCTAACCTGCATGTCTTTGGGCTGTGGGAGGAAACCCACACAGACAGGGGAGAACATGCAAACTCCAGACAGAAAGGCCCCAATTGGCCGGCAGGTTCAAACCCAGGACATTCTTGCTGTTAGCTAACAGCGCTAACCACTGCACCACCATGCCACCCTATATTTTATGTTATATTAGGCTTATTATTATTATATTATTATTATTATATTGTTATATTAAGCTTATTACTATTATACACTGCCTGTCCAAAAAGAAAAGTCACACACTCTAATATTTCGTTGGACCGCCTTTAGCTTTGATTACGGCACGCATTTGCTGTGGCATCATTTCGATGAGCTTCTGCAATGTCACAAAATTTATTTTTAAATTATTTAAATATTTAAAATTATTTTTAAAACTCTCATCCAGAGTTGCATTAAGTTTTTGCCAAGATCTTGTAGAGATGATGGGACAGTCAGACCGCTGTGCAAATTCTTCTCCAGTACATCCCAAAGATTCTCAATGGGGTTAAGGTCTGGACTCTGTGGTGGCCAGTCCATGTGTGAAAATGATGTCTCCTGCTCCCTGAACCACTCTTTCACAATTTCTGAAATGCTCTAAATTCTAGTTGAAGCCTTCCCAGAAGCGTGGAGGTTATTATAACAGGAAAGGGGGGCTAAATCTGGAATGGGATGTTCAACAAGCACATGTGGTTGTGATGATCAGTTGTCTGCAAACTTTTGGCCATATAGTGTACACTGACCATTTTTTTCATGTGTCTTGAGTCATAAGTATTTGGGCATTGAAAAATTTATTATTATTTTAGCTTTTTATTAGAGTTTAAATTCAATAAGGAATATTTAAGGGACCATTATTAAAAGACCAAAATTAATCAGACAATTGGCTGCTCAGCTGTTCCATAGCCAGGTCTGTGTTATTCCCTCATTACTTCACTTACAAATAAGCAAATAAAAGGTGGTGAGTTGATTCCAAGTGACGCATTTGCATTTGGAATCTGTTGCTGTTAACTCTAAATATGAAAGAGCTGTCAATAGCAGTGAAACAAGCCATCGTTAGGCTGGAAAATCAAAGCACACCTGAACTATTTGGTAGATTAGTGAAAGAATTCTTTCCCTGGTGAATAAAAACCCCCTTCACAACCTTTTGCCAGATCAAGAACCATGAGTAAGGCATATCTGTGCTCAAAGTCAACAATCAAGAGAAGACAGATTGAATACCACAAGGTATAAACCACTGGTAAGCCTCAAACACAGGAAGACCAGATTAAAATAAAAAGAAAAACCTTTGGACAAAAAGCAATTTGTACCAAAATGATGTGAAGAGAAGAATATGTAGAAGTGCCTCCTCCACTGCTCATAATCTGAAGTGTACTACCTCATCTGATGGCATGGGCATATCTGACTGCCACTGGAACTGGTATCCTTGTACTGTATTTATTAATGGTGTGACTGCTGGTAATGAATTCTGAAGTTTTTAGAGCTAATGTATTAAATTCAAGCAAATAACAAAAAACTCATTGAACAGCACTTGAAGTGCAGATGGGCAATGACATGAAGTATGCTTAGAAAGCAACCCAAGACTAAGAAGGTAAAGAAGTGGAATGTTCTGCAATGACTAAGTCAATTACCAAACCTGAATTCAACTGAACAAACACATCACTTGCTGAAGGCAAAATACACCCCAAGCGTAATCAGAAACTGACAGGCAGATGGAGTAAAGTCCTGGTAGAGCATCACCGGGGAATGATGCCACAGCCATCCGGGGTCGGGAGGTCAAGAGAGTAAAACTGGTCAGTGCTTTCAGGAAGGGAGAGATGGCGTACTCTCTCTCTCTCCTGTCAATTACAGTGACACTCGCCAATCATGGGAATCTGTGAGCTCATTCGTGCAGAGGTGGGCGGATAGTGCTTTCCTCTGAGTGTGTTACGCTGACTTCCTTGCAGAAAAGCTGCGGTCGGCTGACGTTATGTGCCTCGGAGGAAGCATGTGATGCCCTTCGCCCTCCCTGGTTGGTAGCTGTCGTGTGATATGGTATAGATGTCTGGTGGTGGGAATTGGCCAGCCAAAAAAATTCCAAAAAAGGTAGGGGGACCACGTATAAAAAGTGCTGTAATTCACCAAATTTGGATGTAAATACCCTTAAATTAAAGCTGGAATATTCATTACTCCAAAGTACTGTGGTAGATAAATAAAATAGCAATACACTTGTCAATATCAAAATATTTATGAACCTGACTGTATATTGCAAAAGTTGTGTCTTCTTTTCTGAATCTCAAACAATGTGTAATAACATTTAATACCTTTTGGATTTGTTCAACTGTAATACTACCACTCCTCCCAGTCATTCTGACATCCTTTTTTGGTTAATGGTATCGCAAGTATGTCCGTCCCCCCCCTTGCTTCCTGCAGGTCTGATCCTGTAATTCGAAAGCAAAATGCAAGCATTTAAAATGGGACAAAATACCACTGATAGACCCAGAAGTATAGCCTATATATGGGGAATTGTGTATATATTTAATTTGCACATATTCTTTTTATTATTTTTTTTTACATATATAAAAATGCTTAAGAATGCTTAAAAATGCTTGAGCAAGGTCCTTAACCCTCAACTGCTCAGTTGTATAAACGAGATGTATGTAAGTCGCTCTGGATAAGGGCGTCTGCCAAATGACGTAAATGTAAATGTAAATGTAAATAATACTTCCTGCCACGTCACCATACCTTGCTGGACAAATACACAGCATCTGGCCAGACATCTTGCTTCTGAAGTGTGTAACATGGCTGGAGGACCACCAGCACGAAACCAAACCTCTGGTAAGTACTTTCATTAAGTAAATATCTGTGTACAAACACCCTAAGACTTAGCTCAGGACCTCTCTCACAAGTTCAGAAATGGGAAATGATTTTGTTCTTCTCATAGAGCGTCAAAGGATAAATGTAGAAGTTACAGGAGGAGGTGTGCAGACGGGCGCAATTCTGCAGGGGAATAGCTTTCAAGGATCTGTTACAACTCGTACTAATTACAC
Organism: Parauchenoglanis ngamensis; assembly: GCA_030014255.1. Taxonomy (NCBI): domain Eukaryota; kingdom Metazoa; phylum Chordata; class Actinopteri; order Siluriformes; family Auchenoglanididae; genus Parauchenoglanis; species Parauchenoglanis ngamensis. Next base: position 2,364 of record JAQMYM010005630.1, on the reverse strand, counting down.
GGGTAAGAAAACAACCAATGATACATTGTATTTTACTACATTTTAATTATACAGCATTTTGTAACGAACTTATCTTTGTTTTGTCCATGTTCAGTCTGTACATGCTTTAGCTAAGAATGAAAGAAATTACTCCCTCGGATTTAGTAAACATTGACTGTCAGAGTGAAAAAAAGAAAAGAAAAAACACACAGCTGTGTATTGTATGTTAGTTACTGTAACAGCTTCTCTTGAATTTCAGGACCTCCACTGAGAGAAGGAGCTGGTCCCAGAGAACAAAATGGTACATGCCTCAGCTTGAAAAATTTCTTCACATTGATGTGAAAGTGGGATCATTGTGATGTAATGAAAAACTTGGATCTTTTTGTCTTTCAAACCGCAGATGGGGGGATCAACATAAGGAATGAAGGAAGCCATTCACATCTGAACATTGCACGTGAAAATTCATTTGGAGGCGATGTGCATTTTGAACAGAATGTTAACAGTGAGTTTTTTTGTTTAAATATTCAACTACAAAATTTGCTGGACTTATGAACTTTATGACACTCTCTCTGTTCATTTTACAGTACAGCCTCCAGGACAAAATAACAATGAAGGTGGGTTTTCAAGGATTTGTTTGCTGTTGATGAAACTATTTCTCAGCAATGAGTACTTGTAATTATGGAACTAATTAATGTCATGTTTGTTTCACATTATAGAGGAGATGGATCTGAGATAAAGATGAAATTGGCCACCACTTTATTCAAGATTATGTTACATCTAGTTGATTTGTACTTAATAAATCTTCACTATTGTCTAAACAAGACCTTGTTCTGTCTTTTCACTGTTATGACACATATGCAGATGTATAACTTATTTTGATCAGGGTTTGGTGTGCATTGATGCAACATATCATGAAGGTGCATATGAATGTCTATTTTGATTAGAATTTACTTTTTTTTTTTAAATAAGAGCTATTTTTTTATTTAATTTTATTTACTATTATATAAAATAAAATGCCATATTTAATAATTAAATTACAGTACAATATGCCTATCATAAAGTGATGTCAATATTATAGTTAACCTTATTGATCTCAGAGTTACAAGTCAAATAACAGGTTTATATTAAAGCGGCTCATTTTAAAACATTTTACAGTAACCTCTAATTCATCAGATCTTGTTTGGCAGACAGTCCACATAATCTAAGGCTAACAATAAGTATTTTTAATGAATATATAATAAATAAATACGAAGCTTTTTAATTGTCCGTAACTAAGCTCTCTGTAAGATTTTCTTTATTACTCTTCATAAGAGACAGAACTCAACTCATGAACATTCTTGGTCTCTCTCACTTCCTGCAGCCTGGATCATGTACTTCAAAAGCAAAATGCAAGCCTTTGGTACAAAATATTTTTAATGGGACCAGATGTGTGACCTATGTGTGGGGAAAATTTAGATATGTTCTATTTTATATGACCAGTGTAAAGATGTTTAGATGACGTTTGAACACAGCAAGTGTTTCCCATTAACCAAATCTACTTTTCGCCATGTCACCACACCTCTGAGAAAAAGTCAAAATTAAATTGGGAAACATCACAATATGCCATAGAAGAGCAAGGTAAGCAAGAAAAAAAAACAAATGAAGTAAAAAGGAAAACAAGAAAGAAAATGGAGTTTGAAAATACTTACTGCATAACTTCTACTGATCATGGTTTAGTGTGCATTGATGCAGCATATATTGAAAGTGCACATGTCTATTTTTTTATTATTAGGATTTACTTTTAAAACCTAAAACAGCCACTACTATATAAAATAAAAAGCCATATTTAATAACTAATAATTAATTAATTAAATTAGAGTGCAATATGCCCTATAGATGTCAATAATACAGTTAACCTTATGGATCTACCCAGTAATTACAGAGCTATTTTACAGCGCAAGTAGTATCAGGTCACTAAAGGATGTGCATTGGCCTCTGGTTGGGTTTACGGAGAAGGTTTTACCTCTGAAGCTCATGCAAGTGCATTTTTATTTCATACCACAGTGCTGCTCATTTCTGATTGTTCAGAAGTTGTTGATTATCTAGCATGACAAACCTATAACAGCAGTTCTCAGCATTACACATAAAATAACAGGTTTATATTAAAAGGGTCCGTTTTTACAGTAACATCTAGATAATCAGAACTTATTTAGCAGACAGTCCATGTAATCTAAGGCCTGTCCATTTTTAGAAATAATTTTTTTTTAAAAAGTCACAGCTTTGTAATTTTTAGCGAGCAAGTTCTATGTAAGATTACAAGTTCAATTTTAATTCAATTTTATTTGTATAGTGCTTTTAACAACAGACATTGTCTCAAAGCAGCTTCACAAAAGTATATAAATTCTG
>JAQMYM010005629.1:0-10077 GCA_030014255.1 Parauchenoglanis ngamensis | reverse complement strand
TTAAACCCCGATTAGAACTGAATGAAGTATATGAAATGGAATAAAATACATAAAATATGGAATAAATTTCTCCTACAGCAGTGGGGTACACCCTGGACAGGTCACCAATCTGTTGCGAGGCTAACACAGAGACCGACAGCCATTCCCATTCTCGCCTATGGGCAATTTAGAGTAGCCAGTTGGCCTAATTTACATGTCTTTGGACTGTGGGAGGAAATCCACACAGGCACACAGAGAACATGCAAACCTCACACAGAAAGGCTGACCCAGGGATTGTACCCAGAATATGAGGCGAAAGTGCCCACCACTGTGCGCCCACTTTTGGCCATAGTGCGTTTATATAGACATGCTTCATTGCTGAAATGGATATGGTGTTCTTGCTTTTCTTTTGGCTTCTCTTTTATTTCAACAATTGCATCAGTTTGGTATAATAATTATATAATTGTGATTGTGGCAACCAAGGTATGAATTTTTCCATCCAAGCAGTGAACACACACCCAGAGCAGTGGGCAGCTGTGATCTATGCTACAGCGCCCGGGGAGCAGTCGGGGTTAGGTGCCTTGCTCAAGGGCACTTCAGCCGTGGATGCAGAGGGAAGGGAATGTGATGTTCCTTCACTCCCCCCACCCACACATTTTTCCTGCCGGTCCAGGGAATTGAACCAGTGACCTTTCGGTCCCAAATCCACTGCTCCCTTAGGCCACGGATGCTCCACCATTATCTCCATTTGCTACATCTTCTGCATAAACAAGCTCACAGATGCCCACTATTAGGTAGTGTCATTGTGATTGATAAGGGACAGCGAATGCCATCCTTAGCATGGCCAGTTTTGCTCCATTGGGCTCCCGGACACAGATGGCTGTGGCATCATTGGAAATCAAGCTCATGATCTCTGGACAGCATATCACTAGTACTAGTGTTCCTTCTACTTTACAAGCTACCTGTCCATCGCCATCTAAGTCTTGATTACAGGAAGCCGCCATCTTACGACCCATGATTATTCTACTATGTCCTATCTATTTTTCTCAGATCTTGTCCACATTTCTCTTGAATCCAGTGCTCATATTAAAGTATCAAGTCCTTCATTAGGGTACATAACATATCCTGATAGAACAGCACTCACAATAAGTGCTGATACTGTGGATGAGATTCACAGCAGTCCACATGCAAGATCAGGACATTTTGTCTGGATGATTACCTGCTGTTTGTCCACTATGCAGCCAGTTGTCCATCGTACTCCTTAGAAGTCTGGAGTGGAGATAGACCTGATCCAGTTCCCCCTACTTGAGCAGAGTCAAAGCAAAGAGTCCAAGATGTGGCGGCAACCCCATGTGTTTTCGGCTTTGTTTATTATGTGTTCTATAACATCTCGTGGGCTAGGTTTAGGGATTAGGCTTGTAGAATGACTTGGATCTTGTCCAGCTCCACCCCCTGGACTTTTGGTTTTGCAGCAAGGATCTCACTTGTGTGGATAAGGGAGTATGCACACACAGGCATTGAAAGGGCTTTGAGATGACTCCCACAGACTACGTCCCTGGGTGCCGAATCTAACCCAAAGGGAAGGGTACACATTATTCTGCTCATTAAAAGTCGAGAAATCTCGTGTATTCCATAGCAATTGAAATCCAGAAATGCATCGTTTAGATCAATGGTTACAACCAATTTGTTCACTTCTCAAATTATGTGTAGTGGCTGCAACACCACTTAATTTAAGAATACTTTTTAGGCTTCCTAGATCCTGAATGAGGTGGATTTTTGTATCAGAATGTACATTTTATACAGTCTGGTTCTCTGTTGCCATTTTTTTGTAGTAGGGACTCCACATCCACAGCCAGTATAGCTATTTAATGTGGGACTATTGATGGACAGACCCATGTGTTTGGTGGAGGTTGGTGATAAAATTGTAAATGACCATGTATTTTCAGATAGGGATGCTGAAATTCGTAGCACTTTTGTTGTATAGAGTTTTTATGGTGGCACCAACATTGCCCAAGTTATATACCCTGCATACTTCCATCCATCTGCTGTCGAGTTGGCTTGAGTAATGTGATGGATATATATGCTATTTTGTGATTGATTCAGTCTTTTAGAGATAGTCACGTAGGCAAACAAATTGGTAATTGTCACTTCCATGGACTGAGCTCAAGGAGTTACACTTGGGTTCATTCAGATTTCCAGTTTTACACTGCAGACAGTTGGGTTGCCTGATCAGGCTGCACATTTGGGCCCATGATGCAACTGAACAAATCATTTAACTGAATAGTCTTAAATGATTCCAGTCACTGAAGAATCAAAAACTCAATATGTAATTCGTGTTTTAGACCGAAGGAAGTGATTATCTAGTGCCTCCCAGTTCTGGCACCAGTGACCTCTTCAGTTACTAGCAGCAGTTATCAGGCTCCAGCAGTGGTGTTTGTGCTCGCCAACTTACTTGAGGGTAATTTCCCATAATGGTTCAGAATTTGAAAAGCATGTCAGTGGGCTGGTAGTTTCATGAAAACATTCCTGACGAGAAAATGCAGATGTTTTACGAATGTAACAGAGATGCAACAAGAAATATTTTGTAATATATTTTTTTTTGTAATATTGAACAAGAGTTGCATAATATAATGTAATATGAAGTCAGAAAATGATCCTTGGTAAGCGGAGATTTCAAAATGCTTACAAAGTTATTTTACTGAAATGCATGTCTGGCATGTACAGCAACATATCTGCCAGAAAGTTCCTTACTTTCTATAGCAACCATCCAGTTTGTTTTAAACCGTAATGTCTCTATCTGGATCTATTGTAGTTTATCAGGCAGTTTACATTACATGTTTACTGATTGTGTGGAAGGTCACAGAATTGTGAACACCATGAGATAAATTTCATAGAGATGTATGGTTCACATCCAGTGTAATTGAGGAAGAATTTCCATAATTGCTTTATGCAGGGCTAATGTGGCCTCTTATCATGGGGAAAAGTGACCTACTTCAACATGGGCCAAGGACTACAAGAGGAGGGAGGGAAACGGAGATGAAAACAGAAGTCCTGCAGAAATCTAAATCATTCTCTGAATAAGTGAGAGAGCGAGAGAGAGAGCGCTCTGATGATGACTCATACCGCGCTAGTCATTCAGGCCATGATTAAATCCTCCCTACTGAGACTGAAACGGACAAATCTAGTGTTTGTTTTTGAGCTTATTTCTTCAGATGTATTCAGTGTGGATCAAGTTGATCTAAGATTAAGCTCTGCAGGTAGCTGTGGCTGGGCTTCAGCTTCTCTCCTGGTTATTGTTGTTGATTTTCTAGTTATCTCCACAGTCCGTTCAATCAATATTCTGAAAGCATTCTGTGCTTTTTTGAGTCGTTCCCCAACGTCATACTGAGCTTCACTTCTGAGCATTAGCTGTACATCGGCACTTACTGTGTTTGTGTGAACATAGTTAAGTGCAACAAAGTACCAGTGAAGAGTTGGACTTTCTCCCTTTGTTGGAAACGGAAAGCTCTGTCAGGCATCTGTGTATTTGTCAGCCTGCTTTTCCTCAATTTCTGCTCTTGGACCACGCCCACTATTATATGTGTAGCCAATTTATAATGTGTGCATTATAAATCGTAATATTTACAATATGCTAATCAGGATGATTTTTGACAAGCGGATTTCAAGTCCAGTTGCCAGGTTTGGTTTCCCAAACCAGAGAAAGAAGGTAAACAATAACCTCCTGTTGAGTTTCCAAAACAGAATTTTTCATTTAGTATGTTTAAATGTAAAACGCTTCACCATTGTGTGATGCACCTTGATGCTGTAGCTATAGTGCATGTTACTCATTCAAATTCCCACGACCTGCTGCACTACACACATTGGCCAAGGTCTGCCTGACAGTAGAATGATTTTTATTAGGTGGATTAATTGGCTTGCACGAATGAATTGCAGCACAAAGCTGCCGTATAAATCTCCTAGTAGCACAACATACAATTAATATAGACCCTGAGATTTTCAGTGAAAAGTACATTCTCCGAAATCAGAATGGCTTGATGTTGACCTCTGGGTAAAATCTTACACAAATTAGCATGAGGTAGTCACAAATAATTGTAACGTGGTAGAAAACAAACATGACGTGTTAATTTGTGTCATCATGATAATACACGCCAATTTGCTTGGTAAAGCTTATAAACCACACTAACAAGACTGGAAACCACATTTGTATTTTTTTGTTTTTTTTCTTAAAATAATTTTTTTCCTACATTCAGAACAAAAAAACTGAGTTTCTCGATAACCTGCATTCATGAAATTTTGCGTGATCATCCCAGTCACTAATTAGCATGATATTACTGAGAAAGTTCCTCAAAATGTTACTTTCATTTACTGGTCAAAAGTTTTAGAACATTTAATGTTTTTATTAGTACAAATTGTTCTAGGTCTGTATTTTATGATTCACTACATTAGTGAGTCAGTACAAAAACATTTTAGATTTCCAAATATTAATTTTCCAGCACAAAATTAAATGTTACAAAAATAAATGTCTGTAAAGAAAACAGCATATATAAGAAGACACTTTTTCACACAAAAAAACATAATGAAGGCTCCTGGGTTTTGCATGTAAAACGAAGAATGAACGACAGTCAAAGCCTCCAGAAGAACTGTGACTGGTTCTGCAAAATGCTCTGTAAAACCTACCAGCTAATTTACTTCTAGAACTTTTTATTTTTATTCTTAAGAAAAGGCTCTTTTTAGTGGGTTCCCCCCCCCATGTTGAAACATTTAATTTCATTATTAAAACTATAGTCTCAGTTACGTTTTACTGGTAAGTCTGGAAAGGGGTCTCTTAATTATTATTATTTTTTTTTAACTGACCTCTAAAGCATTTTCTTGTAACATGACTTATAAAATAAAAATCTTCAACTAAGTTTGTACTTAATAAAAATGCAGGCATTCTAAAATTTTTGCCCAGTAGTGTATGTTACTGAAAAATTGCATTTTCCTGAATTAAACAATAAAGAAATGATTGTCTGACAGAATTTTTCTCTTGATGCCGTCTTCATAGTGAACTAAAAAGTTTATTGTTGGACGACAGTATAACATGAAGCCTCATTTGCATAAATAAATGTTCATTTTTGAAAATGTTCAAAAGTACAAATACTTGTAACAATATCAGCAATTAAATGGCAAGATTGCTGTTATCTATTGTTTTTCAAAATTTACCCTGTTTACCTTTATTGTTATTTATTTATCTATTTTATTATTTATTTTCAGAGGATATAGCTATTTTACTCATTTCACTGCAGGATAGTCATTTCTATTATTCTTTGTCCTCACAAGCATCTTGCGTAAATCAACTGTGTGGTGGTGGTGTGCAGTTTATAGTACTCTGTGCTTGGAGAAATGGCTTTAAAACCCTCCAATGTTATATTTCCAGCCTATATATACAGTAGATGCTATTTTATTAGATGAGAGGAACAATAATGCCTCTGATTTGAACCTGTTTTATATAAGCTTCTGAGTTTTGACCAGTGGTTGGCAAAGCACTTGTGATTAAATTTCTTTCCGTTTCTCCATAGGTTCATTGTTTTGTTTTGTTTTTTTCTTTGTCATTACCTCCCACACATCTCTGATGTACTGGTTTAAAAATAGGTGTGGACAGTAGCACATCATCTATGGATCTCTGTGTAAATGTCACGTTCAGACATTGGCAAGAAATGTTCATTTTAGGTGGAATTTTTTAATTAGATAAAAACAGGCAAGAATAATCATATTTTTAAATATGTTAAGAGTAAAACAGTATGTTCAAATATATATATATATGTAATATATATGTGAACGTTAGATCAGATCCCAACCAGGTTATATGTGCACGTTAGATCAGATCCCAACCAGGTTATATGTGAACGTTAGATCAGATCCCAACCGGGTTATATGTGAACGTTAGATCAGATCCTAACCGGGTTTTATGTGAACGTTAGATCAGACCACATCCAGGTTATTCTGTGAACGTTAGATCAGATCCCAACTGGGTTATATGTGAACGTTAGATCAGATCCCAACCAGGTTATATGGGAATGTTGGATCAGACACCGACCAGGTTATTCTGTGAATGTTCGATCCCAACCAAGTAATACCAGGATGTTGGATCAGATCACATCCAGGTTATTCTGTGAAGGTTAGATCAGATCACATCCAGGTTATTCTGTGAAGGTTAGATCAGATCACATCCAGGTTATTCTGTGAACGTTAGATCAGATCCCAACCGGGTTATATGTGAATTGTTGGACCCCAGTCTGGTTACAAATTCAAACCAGGCTCCAAATGAATGTTAGATCAGATCCCATGCAGGTTACAACTGAACACCTCTTATGCCGACTCATAGCCTCAGTTGCATTTCATTTTTTATGCGCATCCCAAAGAAGCAGGTCACAGGCAGCTCTGCTTTTTTGGGGTATTTTTTTGTGTGTGTGTGAGATGAGTCAGTAAAATAAACTCTGTAATCAAAACTGAGTAAGAGTGTAGGTGCAGCAGGTCTTCAGAAAATAAAGAGCGGCAGCTAATCTCACTCCATCTGTTTTCATCCCCTCCCCTCATCCCTCCATTCCTTGCCATCATACAGGTTTTTTTCCCTGTATTTCTCACTCTCCTTTTCTCCATAACACCCTGCTTTGTAGAATACTTTGTAAAGAAAATCCTCTGAACAATTGAAAAGTCAGAAAGCTGAAGCTGCCTTCACGTTCTGACCTCAACCCTTTCTGTGGGGGGTTCAAACCTTGTGTAATGCATGCATTAATAATGTACACCATTCCTCCCTGCAACTGATATAACCTTTTAACACACGCCTTTACTCACTCGCACTGCGTGGCACACAAATGCAGATCTGTACTCACGAACAATACACTGAAGGAAAAGGTGATAAGGGGAGAAAAGGCATGATGATGAAGCTGCAGGTAATAAATAAGAATTGACTTTGAACAGACAATCATTATTTCTCCCCAGATTATTGCTCGTATTATATTGCGATTATGTGCTTGCTTAATTGTATCTAACCCTAGCAAATTCTGATCAATATGGCCCACGCTGAGAAGTTTACTTTTCCTGGACTTCATGAAGTGGTCGTGTTAACATCATGAGAGGCTTCTTTTAGATGTTTAAGGCCTGGTTGCCAGATCAGCCAAATTTCCACCTCATCCACTCCTCCAAAATGCACAAAAAGACCTAGCGTAAAAGTCTTGGTGGTGTAGACCCCTGTGTAAGACACGCCTGCAGATTGCAAAAACATAGCAGGAACCTATGGTAAATTTGTAGAGTAGCCACAGTTTGTTTTCTAAAACGCTGTGATATGCTGTTGGGAGCTAGAAATGGGAAAGTCTTTTATTGCATACGATCAAATCGGCACTTTTCCAAGCCAACAACCATTGTTTGTGGTTACAGGCAATTAGGCGGGTTAATCAGTCTGAGAATTTCCATCATCTCCGATAAGTAGCTAACGATCATATTAGTTAAGTTGAATAGGAATTTAAATTGAAAAAAAGGTTAGCTTGGTAGTTAGCAAACATGACCAATTTCGGTTGAATTAAGTAGCTAGCCTAAACTCGACAAAAAGAAACGCTGGATCACATTGTTACGAAGGCGTTTGCTATAATGGATACATTTACCTGGCTTACTTTATTCAGGATTATAAGTTGACTGTGCAGTTGTCTGAGTTTATGGCATCTAGTCTCCAGCACCACAACTTTCAGTGCCGCGACGTCCTCGATGTTGTAGTGATAAAGCATTACATCTTGAAAGTATGCTTTCAGCTTCCTTTTTTTTTTTTTTTTTTTTGGTGAGTAAAGGCTCGGAGTTTTTTTTTTTTTTTTTTTTTTTTTTTTTTTTTTTTTTTTTTTTTTTTTTTTTTTTTTTTTTTCCCCTGGCCTGTGCAGGTTAGCCTGCCACATAGGCTCATGTAACAACTGATGGGATATAAGGATATAAGGTTCTACTTGAATTACACTATATGAAGGTGTTACTTAAGCCGAATATCACTCCCTGTCTTCTAGCAATAATTCATAATAATAAATGGATAATATTTTAGATAACGTCAATCCGATTCCTTAATAAAACTCACGATGGAGTCTTGGAGGCAAGTTGCTCGGCTGCTTGGGTCTTTTCGAAACCATGTTGCTTGCACATATCTTTATTAAACATATCAATATTATAAAGCAGATGCTATCTACAACTTTCATATGGCCACTTCCTTTGTGTTTTGTAGATACTATACTGCATCTTTACATTTTAAAATCTCTCCAGGCTGAGCAGTATAAAACTTAGACTGGCTTCTAGCATAATTTTTATTGGCCATTTTCTTAAAATAACAGGTTTCATTGCCTTCAGCAGAACAACGAACGTCATTACTAACAGCAAGAAGGTTCTTGGTTCAAACGTGCCACAGGTTTGCATGTTCTCCCGTGCCTGCGTGGGTGCTCCAGTTTTCTCCCACAGTCCAAAGACATGCAGGTTAGGTCAACTGGCTACTCTAAATTGACCGTAGGTTTTTCGTCTCTGTGTTAGCCCTGCGATAGTTTGGCGACCTGCCCAAGGTGAACCCCGCCTCTCACCCGAAGTCAGCTGGGATTGGCTCCAGCTCCCCCACGACCCTGATGGATAAGCTGTATAAAAAATGTATGGATGGATGCATTTTAATGATCAATCTTGTAGACAGAAATGAACATAATGGATTTCTTAATATCTTGAGTAGTGTTGGCTTTAAGTGATTGATAAAATTAACTTGCACTTGTACTGCATGCAAATACAGAGTGCAAATTAGCACAGTATTGATGACCTGTTAGCTTGTTTGCATAATTGAATGCACTGCAACAAAACATTCAAATAAACAAATGGGCCTATAAGCTTGCTGTAAAGAACATGTATACTGTACTTATTTTGTACATACTGTAAAAGCCAGTAAATCAATCTGCACTATTTACTGTTTTCTTGTTGTACACTTGTTAATTATTCTAATGTGTCAGAAACATTGAAACATTTTTACCAGGAACACAGACATTAAGAATTTTATGGCTTTTTTTTTCTATATTGGGAGTACCAGCATTTGAGTGTAGGCCGAAGTTTATGAACAGCTGATGACTCTTAAGTGATTATGATCTGAGCTAGACAGCGTTGTAGGTGTAATCGGTCAGCATCAAGCACACAGGTGTGCCAATATATATACGGTTTGGCCCTAGCATATACTACAGCTTGTTGCATGAAAGCTATGCTTTTCTGCTTTTTCAGCTAAAGCAACAGTCAAACCAAGCACAAATATAATCAACCTGGCTGAAAAGTCAATTCACCAAAGGTAAAAGGATGTGGGATATGAAAGACACGCATTTGTGGCTATTTTCGCCTCACACTGACTTTATCTAGGTGAACCTATATAGAACCATTGGTAGAACCCCTTGTGGATTCGTAATCCTCTCTCTTGTGAGGAAACCAAATGGCGAGTAGTTTAGAGTAGGAAGTCTGTTAACAGGTTGCTGGATAATAAAAGTGTGCAGCGTTTAGTGTTTTCTGTAGTGTACTTATTTAGTCAAATATTTTGAATATCTTTTTTTTCTTCCTGTTTAGGTAGACCAGTTATTCTGATGATTTACTTTCATGTTGGTATTAAAAGTGTAAATTATTTATATTCGTGGTACAACATGGATGTGGACCAGACTGGAATGTGGACATGCATTTATGCTAATGTAATAATTGTATGAAGTTTACATCCTTATTTCCAATACATTTTTATACAATTATGTATAAATCATGTGTATATATACACTACCAGTCAAAAGTTTGGACACACCTTCTCTTTTACATAGGTTTTTCTTTATTTTCTTTGCTTTCTACATTGTAAAACATTACTGAATACATCAAGACTATGAAGCAGCACGTATGGCATATACTGAATTATGTGGTAAACAAAAAAGTGTAAAAACAAAAACAGAATATGTTTAATATTTTATAAGTAGCCAACATTTACCGTGATGATACAATCGGCATTATCTTAACCAGCTTCATGAAGTTGTCACCTGGAACGCTTTTCAGTGAACACGTGTGCCTTGTTAATATGGATTACTATAGTTGTTCTAT
>JAQMYM010005628.1:0-10078 GCA_030014255.1 Parauchenoglanis ngamensis | reverse complement strand
TCGCCCCAACATGCTGGGATTGGCTCCAGCTTCCCCGCGACCCAGATGGATAAAGCGGTGTAGATAATGGATGGATGTTATGTTGTATAACATGCACACCAAGATTCAAGAACTGTATTGTCATATGTGCAATGGGCCCACACACTCTTCAGGATGATGCAGAAAATGTATTAAAACACCTTGCAAGAGAAATATATATTTTAAAACTGTACTACAAAAAGATAGAATATACTGTATGAGACTTCAGGAGCTGGAACACATGATGTGTGGGGTGTGGGTCTTTTTGGTCTTTGATTTGCAGGCCCTACACCGCCACAGATCATAGATGGTCTGCATGGAGAGGAGATCCCATTACAGAGTTCGCAGTTAAGTGGTTTATGCATCAGGTTTGTCAGTCAGTGGCAGGACGGCGTGGCTCCACTTTAACATATGAGCTGTTAATGTTTCATTCATGCCAAGTAGCAATAACTGTATAGGCTATTTACATAGCAAAATACTTTGGCAGGATTCTGCTCCTATGACAGTAAAGCTCTCTGGTAGACTATCTGGGGTTGCAAACATACTAAAAAAGGTCCACATAATGGAAGAAAGACTCAACCCATCCCTTCCACCAATCTGGCTAGGCATATTATAAATGACAACGCTTCAGTAATGGATCATAATATTATAATATGGTCAATTATCCATACAGAACATGTCAAACTCAATATAACATCTGTTAACTCACGATGATGTAGTGCGATACTGCAGTATCTCATTAATTTTTTCTGATAAAGATAAAGATCAGTTACGTAACAATGAGCTTTCATAACAATCTGCTTCTTCTCTTTTTTCTTCTCTTCTCTTCTCTTCTCTCTCTCTCTCTCTCTCTCTCTCTCTCTCTCTCTCAAGCTGCACGTGCGACTCCTGAGACTCCAGTGATCCTGACCCCTTCTGCTTTCTGGACCTTCCTGATCCGCCCTGATGTCCTGCTCCTGGTTGGAGTCATCACTTGGAAACCACTTGATCCTATTGAGGATGGCACCATATGAACTGCCTCAACACACACCTAGAACTGTGAAGATGGCGTTGGACTGCTGTTGACATGAGCGGTTCTGCTACAATGTCATACGACTTGACCCTATTACTAAAGTGTGTTAGTTGTAATCGCACTATCCAGTGGCTCCCAGATGAGGATGGGTTCCCTTTTGAGTCTGGTTCCTCTCAAGGTTCCTTCCTCTTGTCATCTCAGGGAGTTTTTCCTCACCACCGTTGCCACTGGCCCCGGGTAATGAGAGGGGCGGGGTTGGCTAACCCGGCACGGCTGGAAGGAAATCACCGGCCACGCTCCAGCCAGCAGCAGAGGGACATAAAAGAGAGGAGATGACAGAAGGGAAGGAGAGTGAGATATGAAGCATACCCTTAATCCCTGTCTTCTCTCTCTCTCCCTGTCCATTTTTCGTAGACTCCCCGTGAGGTGACAGCCGAGGACGTACCACCACCGCTGCACTATTGAGGATTCCCCGATGCTGCTCAACACTTCCGTGAATACACCGCACGGCCACACGCTCACCGGTTTCTCCTGGCCACGGATCTATTTAACCATTTTTGTTGAACTGAGTATCACTAAGTTTTCCCTTGTTGGGTTTTAGGTAATTTTGTTCTGAGATTTTTTTTTTGTTGGACAGAGAAAAAATAAACGTGTGTGAACTCTCACCCTGTGCCTCCTGGCTCTGTTTTGTCTGTCGCTTGTTGTGCTCGCTTACAATATTCAGAATTTATATAATTCTGTGAAGCTGCTTTGTGACAATGTCTGTTGTTAAAAGCACTATACAAATAAAATTGAATTGAATTATTGAGTGTATCTCAGTAGGTTAAACTCTCCAGTTAATAAAACAAGGGGTTAAAAAATTTTAAAATATAAAATATGTATCTAAAGTAACATATATACTGAATCGTTATTTAGCCAGCTAATGTCAGCAGACGGAAGACTTGATTGAGAGTGTGTGTCTGGTTGGAGCCTGGCAGTTTAATTCCATAATACGCCTACTGCTTACATTGGTTTGTAAGCAGCTTTCCATCCACCTCATCTCAGGAAGAGGAAAATGAATAGACACACACCTACAGTCCAAAATTAAAGGGTACTGCACTGACAACTAGCAAACAAGGCAAAATCTTTTAGTGCATAAAGCAAAGGCAGCCGTTACAAAAAGTAATCATGGAAAACGTATTTTTTAAGGCATGAAATGTGAAGCTCTATAGGCTACATGAACTGTGAACAAGATAGCTAGTGGCTAGCTAGCTAACTGGAAGAACAAAGGCTATAATTATATAGCTAGCTCAAAGAATAGTACAGTCACATTATCAAAGGAGCTGTATGTTGTTCTGATTTTACATAAGAAACCAGTGTAAGCAGCTGAGAGTGGCATTAAACTGTCTGGCTCTTACCAGATGCAAACTCTCTTATTAGCTATCTGTAATTAATATGTTATTTATTATATATTGTACTTTACTTTTAATGTACTTATTGATATTTTTTTGCAGTTTAAGTATTCAGTTAGTAAATGAAGTGGTGTTTTCGTGCCCAGGGTTGGGCACACAGGGGTGGTTGGTTTGGGGGAGCTAATCTAACATCTGACTCCTGCAAGTCAATTTTGGGATTTTTTTTTTTTCTTTTTAAGTGTTGCAACTTGTTCTGAGTGCTATCACAGACGGAACATCTGTGTGTGTGTGTGTCTGTGTGTGTGTCTGTGTGTGTCAGGCCCTTCATCCCTTCATCCCATTCAATCATTAAGATGGTGGGTGTAACATATTTTTAACCCCATAAGGATGAAGGGCTTCCGGTTTAAAAAGTCCCTTACAACAAACTGGCAACCCTGTGTGTGTGTGTGTGTGTGTGTGTGTGTGTGTGTGTGTGTGTGGATCATGTTTATATTACATTGTGGGTCCCAAATATCCCCACAATGTAATAAAAACGGTTATTTTTAACTTGTGGGGATGTTTTCCGGTCCCCAGAAGGGAAAACTCAATTTTACAAAAATCTGTGAATATAATCAAAGACTAACATAACCAAAAGTCTTGTATTTTGTTTGCTTCCTTGTGGTTAAGGTTCGGGCTGGGTCAGAGTTAGGGTTAGCAGAGTTAGGGTTAGGGTTAGGCCCGTAGAAAATAATGGGAGGTCCCCACAAAGACCTGAAAACAAGTCCCCTCCCTGTGTGCGCCCCCTATTGGCCTCAGTGTGGAACTGCGAGGATCTCCGCGCTTCTTCCTCCTGCGCTGCGGTCAGCTCTCGCTCCTCCATCAGAATGATTTTACGCCAGAGGAGCGACTTTTCTCCTCCTGCATCAACCTCTCTCTCTCCTCCATCCTCCTCCCATCATCCCTCCCCGGCTGGGTGTCATGCCGCCGGATCTGGCTGCTGTTTTCTCTGCAGGCTCTGATTTAGGAATCATAACAGGAGTCGATTTAAAAGGCGTTTAAAGGTAAGCTCTATTTATGGCATGCTGATTTTTTTTCATGGGCTCACGCATGATGATGATGATGATGGTGGTGCTGATATATGTATGCGATGCTAAAGCTTCATGATTTCCGGCCCTCTTTTGCACATTATCACTGTACACACAGTAACAGATTTATGCAGCATGCGCAAATGATGCACATGAGAAATGAAAAGGACCTCTGTGTTTATTTTAATAGCTAACAATAACAAGTAATTAATTACTGATGATTTATTTGCATCCAGGATGTTTATAATCTCTCTTACTGATCCTGTAGTGCTGTGTTTGTGAGTTTGTTCACCTCGCGGCCCGGTATTGTGTGTGTGTTGTGTGTGTGTTGTGTGTGTGTGTGTGTGTGTGTGTGTGTGTGTGTGTTGTCTATCGGGTTTAACGGGAACCACCTCATGTGATCAAATTTAGGTCGACTGTTTTGCAGAATTCGTGTGTGTGTGTGTGTGTGTGTGTGTTGTGTGTGTGTGTGTCTGTCTGTGTGTAATGCACATTCAAACGCGCGTGCAAATATCAAAATAAATAAATAAAATGCATCCGTTCCTCAATGCATTTCAGTCTTCCATGAGCGCATTCCCAGTTTTTCCAGGCTGTGTGTGTTCGGGTTTCTAAGCCTGACGTGTCCTCGTGCATTGCACGGTTCGGTCATGTGCGCGCGCCAAACCGGGAGCACATCCAGGACAAGCATTTATTTATTACTGTCTGTCTGTCGCTCTTTTTGTCTCTCTGTATGTCTGTCTGTCGCTCTGTCTGTCTGTCTGTCTTTTGCTGTCTGTCTCTCTGGCTGTCTGTCGCTGTTCCTCTGACTGTCTGTCTATCTGGCTGTCACTGGCTGTCTGTCTTTTGCTGTCTGTCTGTCTGTACATCTACACTCTTTAAAGCAGGAGTCTTCAGTCTTTTGTGACACATATTGGGAAAGTGACAGGAAGTTCAGGGAGATGCAAAACCAGAATCAGAACATCAAATTCTCAATGCTGACAGTAATTCTGGGAATGTGACACTAAATTTGGAATCATGACAATAAATAAGATAACAACCGATTCTGTAACACATCGGCAAAAATTCGAAAACCTGAGAAATATTTCAGATCTCCCCGTAATAACATAAGTAACATCGCATCAAATCGTTTTTCTACTCAAGCTAGATTACAGACAGTAAAAGTGCATTTTTTGCTTATGATGGTCATGTGATGTGCTGTGTCCAATCAGCAAGCGCAGGAGCGTGTGATGTTCTATAAGGCCCCGCCTTTTCCATTTCACCTGAAAGTTGATTCTCTGGTTTCTCAGGTGCTGTTGTGTTGTGCTGTATGTTGGTGTGTTTTTGTTTTGTTGAGTTTCGCACTCACAGGCTACTTTAGAAAACACTATATAGAACCTTCGAAGCCTCATCTTACCTCCGTGATTGTCTCTGAGACGACCGAGGCCGGTTCCGGTCCATAACATACAGAATAACTGTACAAAAACGTAATTGATCGGTCAAAAGAATTTACAATATATATGCCTTGATAAAATATCTTTAATTTCATGTTACAATAAGCTTTATGGATGAGGATGCCACCAGATTGCACATTGATTTTGGAATATTGATACCATAAAAAATGGTGATGTTACTTGGTGCAGAGGATCCTGGGAAGGATGAGCCGGCCCCTTTAACGGTTCCTCCAGAGAGGGAAAAGCTGATTTAGGAGATTCTGTTTCTGGATTTAAGTGTCTAGTGTTTATTTGTAAGAGTGAACACACAGAATAAAAATGGTGATGATTCTTTTCATAGGTCAGAGTTCTTATCTTGCTGAACAGTTCATAGCTTGGAATAATTTCCAATAAGGAATTCTACACAGAACCTCTAAGGGTTCTCCTGGAGTTCCTGGACTCGAGGATGTTAAATTTCAAGTGTTCTTTGTTTTGGAAAGGGGTTCTACTTGGAACCTGGTAGGAAATTTGCTGCAATGATCATTTAAGGGCTCTCTCAGAGAGGGAAAAGCTGAAAATCAGACACACAGATGCTCTTTCCAAGTCGATCATGAGGACGAGTCGCCGTCCACAGCGCCATCATCGACACCTGAGGAGACAGAGATGCTAATGCAGGAGGACGAGACAGTCTCGAGACATGTCCTAGGTTTATTCTGGATTTTGTATATGGCTCTATTAGGACTGTATATAGCTTAATTATGATAGATACTTATACAAAATCAGTTGTTCAGTGAGGGAAGTGAATGAAGGTTACTAAGCCGTAGCACATCGTCTGGTGGAAATGTGTTAATAATACATGCTAACGTGATTAAGTGAAACCCTCCTGTCTCTCACAAACCATCTAAAGTAGATGTAGTAATGACTAATTGCACTTTAGTGTAGCTTAACGAATGACAAAGGGGTTAGTTTTATTCGAGTTAATCTCAGAAGATTTCTGTAAACATTACACACTTCTTTCCGCTCTGTCCTGGAGGCTTTTATGCTCACTCCTGCGAGAGCTGTTGGCTGTGTCTGGACTCCTGACCCTGTGCATTAAACTATTCTCTATCAACCCACTCTGACATCATCCACATTTAGAGCCATATTTCTGCTCCTTCTCCTTGTGCGGTTTCGTGGCTCGTGTTAATGTTACTAATGTTGCTAATGTTAAATTTCATTACTTATATCTGTGATAGGTTACTGAACAGGATGTGATGCGCTGTGAGAGCCAGCGCTGAGCTGAAAAGAGTGTCTGAGATTTACGTTACAGCCAAACACCAGATTTATTTTGTCTCCTAAAGTAGTTACAGTAAAAATGATTAATCTGATTGAATGTTCTATAACTTTAATTTCTGTGCTTTTATTCCTCTGTTTAAAGGAAGAAATGAAGCTCTAAAGTGCAACCTGTCCTTCCTCTTTATCACTGTGACAACTCTAATATCAGAGACACAAAAAAATGTAAACGTTTTATTAGCAAAAAAAAAGATAATTTTACAAACGTCCTGTATAAAGTGGTGTAGTTTTTGAGAGAGCTAGTCTGTAAAATCACAGTAAAGTTTTTGCAGATTGTTTAAGCAAACTAGCAAATCCCTGTAGCTTTATTTTAGTTTGAATATTATTTTATTTTATATTTTAGTATTTTTTTAAATATATCTTGAACAAAATTTTGATCCGAGGTGATATTTCTCTTGTTAGAACAAATCAGTCTGTGTGAAAGTTTCTGGCCTGCAGGGATCCGGGGACCGAACACGCAGAGACACACACGTGTAGGTGCATCGATCTAAAGTGTACTGTCCCAGAGAATGTCCCAGTTTATGTGCAGAAGCGTCGGGGTGTGTACATCTGTGTGGTGTGTCTACGTGTGTTATGCTAATCGGGGTGTGTGAGTATCAGGGTGTGTGCGTGTGTGTGTGTCTGTGTGTGAATCTAAAGAACAAAGAACAGGCAAATGGTGTCCAGCAGCTGGCAGGGTGTGACCGGGTCTGGTGAATCTTCCTCACTTGAGATGTTAATGTGGAGAGCATTTCAGACTGCGGCTTCAGTCATCACACAAAGGCATGAGTTCATAGCTTCTGCATAGAGGAATGCTCAGATTAGTACAGACCAGTAATTTTATCTAACATATTTTTTAATATTTGAATAATAATTGAATATTTGTCTTCATTTAGGTTTTTTCTTTTAACCATGCCATGACTTCACATTGCATCAGGTGAGCTGAGGATGTAAAAGCAGGGAAACAGCAATGTCAAAGTCCAAGCATAGATCAAAAAAGCAGGTAATTAAGAGCATGAAATGACGGCTAGGCGATAACTGGACATGCGTTACGCTGAAACCAACTGAACTCAAAACAGGTGCAAACAATGAATAATCAGGGGACTGTGTGCGGCAATCACGTGACACACTGCTGTTAATGATTAATTTTATTCCATTATAGCAGTAATTCTATAATAGCAGTACCGCTTATCTTGTTTGTCATGTTTTATTTTTTATTTATTTTATTTTATTATTTTTTCCTTTAACTCTGCAACAGTTACTCATTTTTCCTATTTATTTATTTTATTTTATTAGGTTTTTAAAATGCAGTACAAATGATCTTGTTTTTTATTTGTTTTATTTTCCAATGTCAAAGAGAAACTCCACGCTGTTTTATAACTATTTTATTTCTCTATTTTATCTGTCTTTGTTAATTTGTTTATTTTATTTATTGTTTTCATTTCCAATGACAGCAAATCTTTTTTGTTTGTTAAATTTTAATTGCAAGTCAAAAATCCTCATATACTTTAAAACGCATTTAAAGCGTTTTCAGGACGTTGAACTGTGGCCTAAAAACGCTGTTGAAGGTTTAATCAGGATACGACCTCGAGGGAGGCGGAGGAGTCTGAGCACTTCATTACCAATCAGCACAAATGTGTCCACACACACACACACACACACACACACACACACTGAATGATGTGTCTATTTTAAAGAGCACCATTTTATGATAAACACGTCCATTCTGAATCAACAGTCTCAGTTTCAAAATACTGAAATAAACAGGATTCTAAAGAGCGAGTTCAGTTTGAACCAGGAGACAAACAGCACAAATAAAACCTGCACCTGTTACTTTCTGTGTTTCTCATAACAGAAACGCAGCTCAGAGATAATGCTGATGTAAGCGCATTCCTCCACAAACCCTCAGGAAACAATATTTAAATATTCTCTGTACAACGGTCTGGACTTCATGTTTACAAAACTGTAAAATTTCTTTTATTACTTATCATGAAGATAATATACATGTTTCTTTACCTGAAAACATTCCAGTCTCTGAGCGTGTGCATGACTAGCGCTGCACAATTTGCTAATGAATTTCACAGAAGTAACATATCCTGAAAATAACTGTGATATTATTATTATTGTTATTATTATTATTATTATTATTATTATTATTATTACACTGATATTGATCATAACCTATAATTTGTTTACAGTCTTGCTGGAATTGATGCTCGTCTTACCTTCCATTACTAAAACAAAAAAGCAAAACAGGCTAACTTAGCTAAATGTAACTAATATAAATGTTAGCATTTTAGCTCAGTGTGCTTTTTCATGTAGATAATGTTTATGTCTATGGAGAAGACGCCTCATTTTATATGAGTGCTTGTTTATTCCAGCGTACTGAACTGGCTGTGTTAGTGGATGGATTATGTTGGTCTGGTGGATTCTCCCTGTTCACACTGAGTGATGAGTTAGGATGATCACATGATCAGACACTATACTGAGATGTTTAAGCCAGGGCTCTCAAGTGTCACTGTGAGACACACACATCTCAGCCAGTTCACACACTCACACCACAGCTTGTATTTCTCACGCTGAGATGTACGGGATCACGCCCACCAAGGTGTCATTATAGAGAGTTAATTGGACGAGGCGCAGGCAGACAGAGTGGAGTTTCCACCGAGTTCATAGCTGTCCAGAATTATACAGAGCTAATAGCCTCCTACCAGCCAATCAGAAAATAGCATTTGTTGTTTCTGGGTAAATTGCAAAATAAGTTACATGTGATACCACTGTAAACATTACATTTACATGTAATTATGTATTTGTAATTACATGTTATTACATGGATGCACACAAACACACACAGAGTGCAGACAAGAGCAAGAGCTGATGGATGCGGTGGGTAACCCCTTCATTTTTCATCATTTTGATTTTCTGATTCCTGAAGAATTTCACTTGGCTGTGATGAAATAGTGAGAGCTAATGTTGGGGAATAGGCTATAGGCAAATTTGTACTAAATTATTGTTATGATGCAGTCAAAAACTCTCCAACTGCTTTGCAACCATGCCGAGGAGACAGTGGACAAGACAGTGGACAAGACAGTAGAGGAGCCAATGGACAAGACAGTACAGGAGACAGTGGACGAAACAGTAGAGGAGACAGTGGACAAGACAGTGAATGAGAAAGTAGAGGAGACAGCAGCCAAGACAGTAGAGGAGACAGTGGATGAGACAGTAGAGGAGACAGTGGCCAAGACAGTGGACAAGACAGTAGAGGAGACAGTGGACGAAACATTAGAGGAGACAGTGGATGAGACAGTAGAAGAGACAGTGGCTGAGACAGTAGAGGGGACAGTGGCCAAGACAGTGGATGAGACAGTAGAGGAGACAGTGGCCGAAACAGTAGAGGAGACAGTAGAGGAGACAGTGGCCAAGACAGTGGACAAGACAGTAGAGGAGACAGTGGCCAAGACAGTGGACAAGACAGTAGAGGAGACAATGGACAAGACAGTAGAGGAGACAATGGACGAGACAGTAGAGGAGACAGTGGATGAGACAGTAGAGGGGACAGTGGCCGAAACAGTAGAGGAGACAGTAGAGGAGACAGTGGCCAAGACAGTGGATGAGACAGTAGAGGAGACAGTGGCCAAGACAGTGGACAAGACAGTAGAGGAGACAATGGACGAGACAGTAGAGGAGACAGTGGAGGAGACAGTAGAAGAGACGGTGGCCAAGACAGTGGATGAGACAGTAGAGGAGACAGTAGAGGAGACGGTTGACGAGACAGAAGAGGAGACAGTAGAGGAGACAGTGGACGAGACAGTAGAGGAGACAGTAGAGGAGACAGTAGAGGAGACAGTGGCCAAGACAGTGGACAAGACAGTA
>JAQMYM010005627.1:0-10081 GCA_030014255.1 Parauchenoglanis ngamensis | reverse complement strand
GAGCTGGTGTTGAGGGACCAGGAGAAGTTCTCCGCCAGGTGAACACCAAGAAATTTGGTGCTCTTGACGATCTCCACCGGAAGATCCATCGAAATTAAGTGGAGAGTGGTCGTTCCGTGCTCTTCTGAAGTCAACAATTATGTCTTTGGTTTTATCCACATTCAGAGACAGGTTGTTAACTTTGCACCAGTCCATTAGCTGCTGCACCTCCTCTCTTTATGCTGACTCGTCGTTTTTTGCTGATGGGACCCACCACAGTTGTGTCATTAGCGAACTTGACGATGTGGTTCGAGCTGTGCGTTGCTACACAGTCGTGAGTCAGCAAAGTGTACAGTAGTGGACTAAGCACACAGCCCTGGGGGGCCCTAGTGCTCAGTTTCCATAGCAACCCGAGGACGCGCAGCATTTCCAAGAGGCCAACGAATGCAAACGAGCTCCATAGGAGCTGAGGTCTTTGTTTTCCAATGGGGCTCATGCTGCAGGCTCTGGATTCTTGGTGAGAATGCACCTCTCACAGCACCAAACATACTCCTTCACATCTCTCTCCTTGGTGAGCCAGAAAAAACGCTGCCTTTCTAGGTGGAGGGTCGTGATTTGACCTTGGTGCTCAGCCAGATTGTGGACTCCTTCCAATGCCTTGGCCCTCAAACTCACTGGCAACACCAACTGAAGCCTCTTTGTTTTGCTCACAGGGTCTCTTGTCTCCCTGTACAGGATTCCATCCTGAACCTTAAGCTTTTCCCAGTGTTTCAGCATAGCCAATGACCTTGCATCCATACTATTCTGCTCTTGTCTGGACGGGCATATCCTGCGGACTACAAACGGCAGAACACTGGATATACTGGTATCCTGAAGTTGGTGGTCATCCAGCTCAGGCAGGGTAAATGAACAAGATGGCGGCGCTCATTATGGCAGTGGCCCCTCCGGCTCCCGTTATCGATGTGCGTTTGATGTTAAATGTAATTTCTGGTTCATCGCAGGCAAACTCCAGGCTGGTATATGATCAATGTCCTTTACTAGAAGAGCTTCTTTTGGCAAGTTAGTAATTACATCCACCTTAGCAGGATCCACAGCAACATCACTCTGGTCAATGACATGACCAAGGAACTTGACTGACTTCTGCAGTAGATGACATTTCTTGGGGTTGTCGTGGAGAATAATTTGGAGACACGGCTTTGTTTCCAGAAGTTTACGACTTTTATTCGGTGATTAAATATCAGTCGGGACGTCCTGCAGAATCGACCCTCTCTCTGGATCTCTCAATCCTTATATACGTTCGCCCCCCCCCAGGAGACTCCATTGTTCGTAGGTGGGCGTTACATGCACCATCTGGAATACATACATCCTGTGGGCCTCAATGTATAGCTCAGATTTCACCTTCCAAGGGGCCCCTATGCCCCGTTACGCACACACATAGCAGGTCTGCTTCTGGGTTAAACCCAGATTATAACTACATGGAGTATATGAAAGGGGATAAAATACATGAAATATGAAATAAAATTTCTCCTACACTACCTGGTAAACTGGGAGGAGTGTGGCAAAAGAAACTCTCATGTTAACATGTTGAGAGTTTTCACCAAGAGCATCCAGGTCATCCTACCCCCTTTCTCTGGCTCTTTGGATATCCCTAGAAATGTTTTTTAAGTGGTGATTGTTAACAACAATGGATTGTTGGGTGGAATTTTGCATATTCTCGTCTTGTCCTGTCGATCTTCCTGCACTTAATTAACTACTATCAAATCTGTCATGATACAGTGACATTTTTGTGCTGTGATGTAATGTCCCTAGTTTTTTTTTTAAGTTTTTTTTTTTAACATTTTAAGGAAAATTTATTGAATTGTTACATTACTCACTTTGTGTAACATCAGGTGCGATTTTGAGAATTACTCTAAAAAACAATAGATTAAACTAGATTAAAGCAACTTGAAAGGAAGATATCAGAGATTTTTCTCATCCTGCCCAGGCACTGATAAGGTAAAACATGTTAATAAAGAGCATGATTAAGACATGCGGTTTTATTCATCCATCCATCCATCCATTATCTATACTGCTTTATCCGTCTGGGTCGCGGGGAAGCTTGAGCCAATCCCAGCATCTTCGGGCAAGAGACAGGGTACACCCGGGCAGGTCGCCAGTCCACCACAGGGCCAACACAGACAAACAACCACACACACTCGCATTCACACCTATGGGCAATTTAGAGTAGCCAGTTGACCTAATCTGCATGTCTTTGGACTGTGGGAGGAAACCGGAGGACCCGGAGAAAACCCACGCATGAACAGGGAGAACATGCAAACTCCACAGAGAAAGGCACCCTGGGTTACCCGGGGATCAAACGCACAACCTTCTTGCTGTGAACCAACAGTGCTAACCACCGCACCACCGTGCCACCGGTTTTATTCATATTTCAGTAATTTTCCATAAATCCAATTTCTTTGTGTGAACATCTTTGATTTGTGTGATTCATCATTGTGGTTCTCATCATTGTGAAGGCCCAAGAAGACTATAGCATGAATGCCAATGACGTGGCAATTATAATAGCAATATAAAGAAGCATTTATACACACCGTCCATTATATAAAGAACACCTGATGATTAATCAGAATCAGAATCAGCTTTATTTGCCAACTATATGTACACATACAAGAAATTGTTTTACGTTGCTCTTGGTGTGCTTAAAAAGAATATACAGTATGTATGTATACAGCTATTACAAAGAAACATTAGTGCATGTACAAGAAAGAAATATATATCTGTTTATACATATCTATATGTATGTAGGAAATGTGCAAAAAGACCATAGTGCAAGTGTGCAGAGCGCAAGATGCTGGAACAAGCAAGATGCAAGAGGGTTGTTTTGGTATACAGTGCTCTGTAGCGCTTACCAGAGGGAAGGAGTTGGAAAAGGTTGTGTCCAGGGTGTGATGGATATGCAGATGTTTCCTGCTCGTTTCCTGACTCTAGATATGTATAAGTCCGGAATGGAGGGCAGTTTGGCACCAATGATTTTTTCTAGTCTTTTTTG
This sequence comes from Parauchenoglanis ngamensis, assembly GCA_030014255.1. Taxonomy (NCBI): domain Eukaryota; kingdom Metazoa; phylum Chordata; class Actinopteri; order Siluriformes; family Auchenoglanididae; genus Parauchenoglanis; species Parauchenoglanis ngamensis. The sequence goes on along the minus strand of JAQMYM010005627.1, from coordinate 7,056 downwards.
TTTTTCTAATTATTTTTTTGTAGTCTGTTCCTGTCCTGTTTTGTGGCCGAACCAAACCAGACAGTGATGAATGAGCAGAGAACATACTAGATTATTGCAGAGTAAAATTGGATCAGCAGCTCCTGAGGCAGGTTGAACTTCCTGAGCTGGCCGAGAATGAGGCTACCGCTCCTGAGCCCCCTCTAGTGGCTGAGAACGAGGCAACCATTCCTGAGCCCCCTCCAGTGGCCGAGAACAAGGCTAAAACTCCAGAGACTCCTCAAGTGGTCGAGAATGAGGCTACCGCTCCTGAACCCCCTCTAGTGGCCGAGAATGAGGCAATCGCTCCTGAGCCCCCTCCAGTGGCCAAGAACGAGACAACCACTCCTGAGCTCCCTCTAGTGGCCGAGAAAGAGGCAATCGCTCCTGAACCCCCTCAAATGGCCGAGAATGAGACCACCGCTCCAGAGCCCCCTCCAGTGGGAAACAGGGAGACTTTTGCTTCTGAAGCATGTTCCTGGCTTCAAGGATTATGACGTTGCTCCTCCACCTGGCTTCGAGGATTATGTCATCGCTTCTCCACCAGGCTTCGAGGATTATGTCGTCGCTCCTCCACCAGGCTTTGAGGATAATGCAGAGTCCATATCCATGCCAGAATCCATGCCCAAATCCATGCCTGTGTCCATGCCCGAAGCCATGCCTGTGTCCATGCCCGAGTCCATGCCCGAGTCCATAACCATGTCTGAGTCCATGCCCGAAGCCATGCACAAAGCCATGCCCAAAGCCATGTCCATGCCTGAGTCCATGGCTGAGTCTCTGTTCATGTCTGCGTCACAGAACCAGATCCAGGTCAAGCTACAGGACCAATTCCAAAGCCCGTTCCTGTTTCAGTCAAAGCTAAGGAACCAGTTCCAGCTCAAGCTGCAGTACCAGTTCCTGTTCAACTAAAGCACCTGGTCCAGTACACGTCACAGAGCCTGTTCCAGTTCCTGTCACAGTACAAGTCACAGAGCCTGTTCCAGTACAAGTCACAGAGCCTGCCACAGCAAAAGCTCTAGTTACAGTCAAGGCTCCAGTTCCAATCACAGTCACGGAACCCGCTCCAGTTCCAGTCACAGTCACGGAACTCGCTCCAGTTCCAGTCACATTCACGGAACCCACTCCAGTTCCAGTCACAGTCATGGAGCCCGCTCCAGTTCCGGCAGCAGTCACCGCTCAAGTCACAGAGCCAGTTCCTGTTACAATCACAGTGCAAGTCACAGAGCCAAGTCCTGTTTCAGTCACAGTCCAAGTCACATCCTGGTTCCTGTGTCTCCAGTTGAGCCTGCTCCTATGCCTGAGTTCCTGCCTGAGGTCCTGCTTGAGTTCCTGCCCATTTCTGTCATTGAGGAAAAAGTTCCGCGTGCAGTCTAGTGATACACCTGAGCCTACGGACCCAGGCCTCCTGCGGAACAACCTTGTCTGGGCGCTCCCGGGGGAGCGCCGTTGGGGGGTGGGGGGGTTCTGTCACAAATCTGCCCCTTGCCTGCGTGCATTATGGACTTGGTGCTCTGCTCGTGCTCTGTACTTTCATTTTCTCAGTCGCGCTTAGAGACGCGCACTTCCGCATCGTGGCGTGAACTCCAAGGACTACAATGCCTGCGAGTGCACACTTCCAGCCATTATCACATGACCAGTGATACCGGATGCTGGTGCTTCCAATCCAGAGACAATCATGCCTGCTTTAAAAGAACTCTGTTTCTCTGTGTCGGCACGAAGCATTAGTTTAGCTTCCATGTGTGCTACTGCCAAGCCTTTTGTTCCCGTGTATCTGTTTCTGGTTTTTGGACTGGTTTTTGGACTGGTTTTTCTGTGTTTAGGATTATTGTCTTTGCCTAATCTCTGATCTCTATTTGCCAATCACTCGACCCTAGCCTGTCTTTGGATTACTCTTTTGCCTGCCATTTTTGTACCTCTGCCTCTGTGTGTGGACCTTGGAATTTACTATGCCATCTCCTGTCCTGCACATGTGTCCAGCGATACCCCAACGACATAACACCGTGATATGGTCCGCACAGAGAAGTTGGAAGCTTGGTAGGTATAATGAGCTATCAGGGATCTGCTCACCAAGCCAGGTTTCAGTGACGCAGATCTGGAAAGTCTGTGTTTGTTCTGTTGAGTAGCAGCAGTTTGTCCATCTTGTTGGCCAAAGAGCCGACGTCTGCTAGGTGTATCGAAGGGAGCGTGGTTCAAAATCCCTGCTGACGCAGTTTTACAAGCACTTCGGCTTGCTTACCTCATCGGCATCTCCTGCTTATTCTATAAAGAGCAGCTGCTCCTCTGACTAAACGTTCTGTAAAGCACTCCATTTGGGTGAAAGACGGTGAAAAGTTTCACAAGTGAATTGACGTGTAAGAGTTCCTTTCTGCTGTATGTGATATGTGATCAGGGGGATAGCTGATCACTGAACAAACAAACAAAAACAGAGAAAGCACTAGGGAGTGCAGTACTGAGGCTGCCATCCGCGGTGCCATCTTGGTTCATTTAATACTTTATTCATGCAATTACCTAATCATCCAATCAATTCACAGCATCACATTGCTTAAAATCATGCAGATACAGGTTGAGAGTTTCATTTAATGTTCATATCATACACCACAATGGAGAAACAGCTGAGCTCTGTGACTTTAACAGTGGCATAGTTGGTGGTGCCAGATGGGCTGGTTTGAGTTTTCACCAGTTCATCAGAAGCTGCTGATCTCCTAGGAATTTCACAGATAACAGTCTTTAGACTTTACACAAAATGCTGTAAAAAAAACCAAAAAACATCCTGTGAAGAAAGGGTATGCAGGCTAAAACACCTTGTTAATGACAGTAATCAGAGGAAAATGGGTAAATTGGGTTGAGCTGCTAGGAAGAATACAATAACTCAACAACAATGGTGAGCAGAAAAGCATCGCCGTATGCATCAAAAATAAAAAGAATCTTGAGGTGGATGGGATACAACAGCAGAAGGCCACACCAGGCTCCACTTATGTTGGCCAATAATAATCTGAGGCTACAGTGTGCATAGAATCACCCAAACTGAAGAGATGAAGATTAGAGAAAAAAAATTTTTTTTTTTTTGTGTCTTCATCTGTCCAATTCAGCTTGTGCCCATGAAAGCCTCAGATTCTTGTCACTGGCTAACAGAGTCACAGAAATCACAGAAAAGTTCAAAATAAGATGAAAGCAAATAACATTCATTGCAACTTTCATTAAGCCAATTTGTTTCAAATGTCTAATAATACTAAGCCAATGCAAACAGATTATTTTTTTATAATTTGGAAAAATACAAATTCAAGCATTTTTAATAAATCAGTTCTAATAAAGCCGCCAGGTGAGACCTCAAACATCTTCAACATTGTAACAGTCCAGTTGCCTTTACTTACTACACAAATCTAAATCCAATCCTTTGTCTTTGGTACCAAGTGCTGTGTGTAAAAGACAGCTTAGGTTTGGTTAAATCAGTCTTAAGTGGAGTTAAAAGAATAGCTTTTGTGCTTCTCTGGGTTTTAATATATTTAGAAAGACCAATGACCAATGTGACAAATATTCCTTAATTGATCTTAATCTTTGTTCTCAGATTTCTTCTGGAGACATCATGATTCGGAATATCCAGATGAAGCATGCAGGGAAGTACACATGTGCTGTGCAGACCAAGGTGGACAGCAGCTCTATTGCCATGGACCTGATTGTGAGAGGTACCATTCAAACCTGTTTTATATGATTATACCTTGGAGGACCAATTCTGTTCCTGCAGAGAGTTCCACTCCTAATTTAGGACATCTGGTCTAGTAAACCAACATGTAGTATTTAGACATTAAAATTAGATACTAAAGTTGTTAGATTAGGGCTGAAGCACTCCTCTTCAGGGCAGCCTTGTGTTCCTAAACAATTTTAACATTCCTTTTTCAAATTTCCATTACCATCTTCAGATGAATATAGTAAACATAATAATTTAAGTCTTTTATTTAATATTTTGTGGTAAGTATGAGGAAATAGCCTTTGATTTCTTTTTTATTAAATCAGTTCTTTTTTATATTAGCTGCCTCACAATAACCAAAAATAATCACAAAAAAAAACCAATGATACACTGTTGCTTAAATAAATAAGAACCCTGCCACATGCACTATGAATATTTAAACATGAAACAACCCTGCCACATGCACTATGAATATTTACACATGAAACAACAGTGCAACACATACTCAGGCTAATGAAAAAAGGAAGCTATAACTAATTTGTGTAATTAAAGTAAAAAAACACCTAAATATGTAGGGAAGTTTTAATAGTTACACTCTTGTACTTTAGGTTGTTGTTGATAAAACCACAACACAGCAGTACAGTGTTGGCCTGAGTGTGTATGTGTGACATTTTTCTTCAGGTCCCCCTGGCCCCCCTACCAGCATCCATGTGGAAGAGCTCACAGATTCCACAGCCACTCTTTCTTGGAGGCCTGGTCCTGATAATCACAGTCCAATTATTGCCTACACTATCCAAGCTCGAACCCCTTTCTCTCTGGGTTGGCAATCTGTCACCACAGGTAGGGCCTCAAATAAGACTGCATCTGATCAAATCAGCACATTTTCTTCCCTCCTCTGATTCCCCACAATTAAATAAGAATGCTATTTTTATTTGCTCTCTGCCAAATGGTACATCATGATGAAGTTCAGGATCTCTGTGTTTTATTATTAGTTTGCTTAGGCTTTAACCACTGTTGTCTTTAGGCTTTAATCACATTTTAAGATTCATTTATGGAGTATCAGGAAATAATTCAGAAAGAAAGGCACATAACTGCCTGTATAGGTCCCACAGGTGATGGAGTACGTATGTCAGAGTGAAAACCAAGCGATGAGGTCCAAAGAACTGTCTGAACACCTGTGAGACAGGACTGTGGCAAGACTCAAATCTGGGGAAGGATACAAGAACATTTCTGCAACATTAAAAGTACCAAAGACCACAGTAGCCTCCATAATTCTGAAATGGAAGAGATTTGGAACCACCAACAGTATTCCTAGATCTGGCCACCAACACAAACTAAGTAATCAGGGACAAAGAGCCTTGGTCAGACAGGTAAACAAGAACTCTTGAATCACTATGAATGAGATCCAGAGATCCTTTGTAAAGATGGGAGAACCATACAGAAGGACAACCATCAGTGTAGCACTCCACCAATCAAGCCTTTATGATAGAGTGGCCAGATGGAATCCATTACTCACTTAAAAGCACATGATAGCCCATTGTGAGTTTGCCAAAAAGCACCTTAAAGACTCTCAGACCATGAAAAGCAAAATCTGCTGGTCTGATGAAACAAAGATTGAACTATTTGACCACAATTCCCAATGGCGTGTGTGGAGGAAACAAGGCACTGAGCATAACCTTATTAATACCTTCCCTAGAGTCAAACCTGGTGGTGGTAGCATCATGCTGTGGGGATGTTTAGCTGTGACAGGGAATAGAAGACTAGTCAGGATAGAAAGAAGGATGGATGCAGAAAAATATAGAGCAATCCTCAGGGAAAACCTTTTACAGAGTGCTCTGGAGCTCAGGCTGGGGCGAAAGTTTTCATTTAAACAGTACAGTGACCACAAGCATACTGCCATGAAAACAAAGGAATGACTTCAGGAAAACTCTGTCAAAGTCCTGGAGTGGCCCAGCCAGAGTCCAGATATTAACCCAATAGAGCATCTCTGGAGAGAACTGAAAATGGCTGTGCATTGTTTCTGTGTCCATCATGGTTGATCCTGAACAATTCTTCCAAGAAGATTGGAAGAAAATTCCAAAAGAAAAGTATGCCAAGCTTGTAGGGTCATTCCCTAAAAGACTTGAGTCTGTCATTGCTGCCAAGGTGCTTTAACCAAGTAATAAGTGAAGGGATTGAATACTTTTTGCTTTCTCACTATGGAGTATTGTGTGTAGATTGATTATAAAAAAAATATTAATATAATCCATTTTAAGATGAGTCTGAGACAACAAAATGTGAAGAGGTCTGAAAACTTTCCGTATGCACTGCATTTGAAATCAACACCAATAATTATTATTATTATTTATCTTACACTTGACATGCAACTTTGTTACTAGTCATTGATCTAGAGATTTATGAACATAGCAGTCCCTACTCCACACATACCATGTATATTCACAGTTCAGAAATCTTGAGCAAACAATGGTTAATTTTGTTTTTAGATTTTATTTTAGTGTGCAAAATAAAAGTTGCAAGTCATTGAGTATCACACAAGAATTTTTCTTCACTCAATACATGTGGATTTTATTTCCAGTGCCAGAAGAAGTCGGGGGTCGCCGTCTAACAGCTACTGTAATTGATCTCAACCCTTGGGTTGAATATGAGTTTCGAGTGGTGGCAATCAATGCACTGGGTACAGGTGAGCCCAGCAATCCCTCCAAGCAAGTAAGGACCAAAGATACACGTAAGTGATATAAACATGCACACTAGATTTGTGTAAGCATCTCACTTACGGTGGTTTCGTGCACCTGTTGTTTTTGGTATATATTTGATTTACCTGACATTTCTAGTAAATTTCTGTGCACTGTAATGCAAAGAAGATAGAGAAGTATGGTGGCCCTGAAGTGCAAAACACAGTGACAAATGGGGAATCACAACAACAAATCAAAAAGCACAGCTGCAAATAGGGAAACAGAACAGCAAATCACATAACAAAATGGTGATTATTTTGATGGTTTGCATACATATGTACATATGTATGTACAGCAGTGGCCAAAAGTTTTCAGAATAACACAAATATAAAATTTCACAAAGTCTGCTGCCTCAGTTTTTATGATGGCAATTTGTATATACTCCAGAATGTTATGAAGAGTGATCAGATGAACTTAATCCCTCAGAAAAACATCCATCCATCCATTATCTATACCGCTTTATCCATCTGGGTCGCAGGGAAGCTGGAGCCAATCTCAGCATCTTCTGGCGAGAGACAGGGTACACCCCAGGCAGGTCGCCAGTCCAACACAGACAAACAACCACACACGCTCGCATTCACACCTATGGGCAATTTAGAGTAGCCAGTTGACCTAATCTGC
>JAQMYM010005626.1:0-10082 GCA_030014255.1 Parauchenoglanis ngamensis | reverse complement strand
GTGTGAATGCGAGCATGTGTGGCTGTTTGTCTGTGTTGGCCCTGTGGTGGACTGGCGACCTGCCCAGGGTGTACCCCACCTCTCTCCCGAAGATGCTGGGATTGGCTCCAGGTTCCCCGCAACCCAGATGGATAAAGCGGTATAGATAATGGATATATGGATATATATACATACATAGAGAAACATAATAACTTACATATAAATTGGAAGAAATAGAACTTTAAATATAAAACAAGTAGAATTAAGAAATTGAAATAGAATATGAAGAAGTAGAATCTAAAATTTTGTTCTAATAACCTAATTAAAATAAATCTGAATTATACTTAATGCACAGCTAGCACCTTTGATCTAAAGTTAGGACTATTAAATGTTAGGTCTCTTACATCTAAAGCACTTATTGTTAATGAAATTATTACTAATCAACAATTTAATGTACTGTGTTTAACAGAAACATGGATTCCCTGCGACCAAGATGGATAAAGTGGTATAGTTAATGGATGGATGGATGAATGGATGTTCTGTCTGTTTTTTGCCTTTTGTGTGCCTCATCACATGTTTTTTAACCTCCTGAAGTCCTCAAAAAGCCTTAACTTGTATTTACTGTCTCCCAGCAGGCTATGCTAATACAACGTGAGTTTGCACACCATTGCATTGGGTAGAAAGCTGGGACTTAGTCAACTTGGATTTTGGATTTCCATTTTGGATGTTGGGGCCATTATTCCTAATCCATTACTATTTTTCTATCTTGTTCTAGTTATCCATAGCTTAAGAGCAATACAGTGTATTATGTAGAAGGGCCTTTTCGATATACTTAATCTGCTGCTGACATTTCAGTTCTTTTTTTTCAATTCCTTTTTGGATCAACTCCTTATAATATCTAGCTTGTAATCTTTGTGAGGTGGAGGTTAGTAAAAATGTAGGCTACTTTAAAATGGTTCTGAGACAAAGATCAACAAAAATATAACTTGTTTTTGTATATTAAAGATTGTTTATATTTAAGGAAACAACAGCAAAAATATTTCCTATGACTTGTTCTAGTTTTTTACTCACTGAAAAAGATAAGAACTGTTTATTGTTGTGGAAAAGTGCCACTTTGTATGTTGGTGTATTTTTCTCCATCTCTGTTCATTTGGTATTGATTGCATTCAATCATGAGTGCAGGAATAAGAATTATTGTTACCAGGGATATGTGTATATATGTATGTGTTTTGTAGCCATTTTTCAGCCTTGCTCTCTGTCTGTCTGTCTCACTGTCTTTGTTTCACACTTTGGTGCTTTCCAACAAAGTACTTATCATTAGAACTGTAAAAACCATAGATAATTTTGTTTGCTGCTGTTTGTTTACACCGGCTCACAGAATAAAAGGGTTGATTTTAACAGTTGATCTGCTTCCACAATAATTTTTCACACAGTTTAATTTGTATGTGGTTTTAAAAAGTAAAGCATATTCAACAGCAAGAAGAAAGGTTTTTTTATAAGGCTTATGAAACTTGTTACATATCTTATGAAGCTATTTTAAAACCATTAAACCAAAAGAAAACAAACATTCATTTCTTGCTAACACCATAAAAATTAGAACCTTTACTTTTTTTTTTACAATGCATCAAAATCAAAAGTATGGAGCACAACAGCAGCTGTCACTATCAGGTGGAGTTGGAATGCATTAATGAGCATGGGTTGTCTGAAAATGAAATGGTGGATATACAAACAAGCATGTCTGTCATTTGGGCTGCTGAGGGAGCACAGCAAGTGTTAGACATGCCTACTTTGCACTGTTCTGTTCAGCAGCCCAGAAGTTGGATGTAGAATGTACTTTTCCCTTTGTATGATGAAAATAAGATATGACAACACTTCATTGATCCCCCAGATGGGGAAATTTGGGTATTAACAGCAACAGAAAGACAGGTGAAGTATAGATGGAAAAAAATGCAATACAAAAAAATATATAAAACACTAATGCATAAAATAGTAACAAGCAATGAAAAAAAAATGAGCAAATAACTACATGTTGTGCAAAATTATGATAATGAGCAATAAACAAATGTGCAAAATGTCAGGCCTCCCTCAGAGGAGAACTTAGACTCCCATGAACACTCAGGCACAAGATCCCATTCCCCAGAGTTCTAATTGGCTGCAGCTGCAGCCAATTATCTCCACACCCTCCTTACAGACAATATATACGCTTATTCGCTCACTCACACACTGAAAAGCAATAATTACTTTGTCTCTATGTGCCAAGCATTTCTAATTGTTAGTTCTTCTATGGTTTTTGATCTGTACCTTTGTTTCCTGTTTACGAGTACTGCCTGCCCTATGTTATACTGTTTGTCTGATCAATCAATCACGGCCTGCCTGACTACGTTCTTGGAATACTGTTTTGGTGCTTCTGCCTGTTTTATACGGATCTGCACTTGCATCCTCCCCAGTGGGTATTGCATGACACAAAACAGGTTCAGATAAGTGTTCAAATGTTCATGTAGTGTAAAATGTCAAGATGAAGAGCAGTATACAAATGACCAACAGGTTCAAATGTTTAAAGTGTTCAGGTATCTAAAATGTTCAATATTTATGTATTTTCACGCTCACACACATTCTCCTTTCACATGCATACATCTCTACTTACAGATAATTATATACACTTTAATTTTCAACACCTCATATTCTCACAAATATATTGTACATTTAAAATCAATCTACTCACATAGATATATTGTCACTTTCACATATGTACAGTACCAGTAAAAAGGTTGGGACACCTACTCATTCACCTACTCAATAGGTTTTTGTGTATTTTGACTATTTTCTAAGTTGTAAAACAATACCAAAGACAGCAAAGTTGTGACCCATCATATCAATTCAGGTATTACGTCGCACAGGTTAGTTTTGTGCTCTGGTCAATAAGGTGAGGTAGGTGAAATCATTCAAATCTTCAGTTTTACAGAACTCGGTTGATAAATAACTTCCTGATCCTTCAAACAATTTGACTTAAAGCACTTTTATTAATGAACTAATTTTTTTTTAAAGCACTTTTTTTAATGTATTAATGAACACTATCCAAGCTGGAATTTCACTATAAAACATTATCATTAGTTATTTTATTTTATAGTTACTATATTTTATATAGTTATTTTTTAAGTTATTTATAGGGATAGCAGGAAAATCCTGGTGTCAAAATAAGGCTGAGGATTCCCTCGTTCACATTACATCATGGAATTCTCATTTAAATATAGTAAAAAGATTCTGATGGACTTTTTCAAAGCCTTCCTTGTAAACAAACTTGTGCTGTTGCTATACTGACATGTGAACATGATACAGTAATAAACTTCGTATCATAATGTAGCTTATTGAAGCAATAATCTGAAAATATGCATAACTCAAATCACCCAAAATATGACTGAACACGTGATTTGATGTGATGGGTCACAATTATTATCTTAGCCAGCTTCATGGGGTAGTCACCTGGTATGCTTTTCAATTAAAAGGGGTGCCTTGTCAAAAGTTAATTAGTGGAATTTCTGGGCCTAACCCCAGGGCCCTCTTTAACTTTTCATAGCTTATCTTTGTCCCTATTATGGTAAGTACTGGGTAATGTTCCCTCCCTATTGTAGTTTGTTTGGCTACATTCCATGAACTTATACTTGCTAGTGTGCTTGATGCAAATGTTAAGTCAAGCACTGATTCTGTTTTATTTTTAATATTATATCTTGTGCCATCTCTATTGTTTATATACACTAAGTGGTGGTCATCTATAAACTGCTCAAGGGTTTGGCCATTCATATTTGTGTTATAGCTTCCCCGTAACGTGCTGTGTGACTTAAAATCTCCACACCATATTACCCCGTCATTTAGTGGTCCAGCTACATGCTCTAATATTCCCTCCTTTAATGCTTCACATGGGTTATAGAAGTTGTTTATGTCTATTGCACCTCTATCGGTCCATACTTTGAGTATTATTGATTCTTGAACAGCGTTAACATGTTCAATTTTGTAATTTATTCCATGTTGTATAAAGGTAGCAACTCCACCCCCACCAGTTTCCCTATCTCTCCTCACTACAGTATATCATTGTAATATAAAATCCAATTCAGGTTTTCTTTCTGATATTATCAATATAATTCTTAAGTTCTTGACTATTTGCTATTAAGCTTCTAGCATTCCATTGTAATACAGTTAATACGATCAGATAGCTCTAGACCATGTCTGTAAGGATTATGTCTCTTCATTCACGCTTCATTGTTTCCCACAGGAGTCCTTTCACTCCTAAATATTTCTCATCCGACTTCACTATGATTTTCATTCTTTCAGTGAGGCTTGTGTCTGAGCCGAGCAATTAATAATCTCTGTATAAAAAGTACAAAATCATTCTTGCTGACTGCTAATGTTTCTTCATTTAATTTATCACTTCTGTCATGATTTTTGATGACCAGTTTTTCAATCTCATTAATTTTCTTGGTGTATTTCTAGGTATCTGTTTTACTGCTTCTGAATAACTAATGCCTTGGATGACTCTGATTTTCTGTATATCTGCTGCTCTTTTTCTGACTGCACATCCTCGATATGCTGCGCTATGTTCTCCACCACAGTTACAGCATTTAGGTTTAACATCCTTGTCGCATTGTTTATATTCATGCTCTCCACCGCATTTACTACATCTCATTCTATCTTTGAACACTGCTGCTACATGTCCGAATCTCTGGCATTTAAAACATCAAAGCATGTATGGCTTGACATTGTAACACATATATCCTATGTAATATATGAATGATGTTGTAACCCATATATCCTATGATGTTGTAACATGTATATCTTTTCCGGCAGATTTTCTTCATCAAATGTCAGCATTATAGAAAGACTATCACAAACTTCTCCATTTCTACTAGTTTGTAATCATTTTGCTTCACTCACTTTGACTTTAGTGATGTTTTCCTCCAATACCTAAGTTTTCACATTTGTCAGGATTCCTGTAATGACCTCTCTAATGCTTTCATTGGCCATAGTGCATTGTATCTTCTTGCCATTGATTTTATCCAATCTAATTGCTTTTCCTTGCTGCTCAGTGTCTCTGCAGATAACTAACAGCATTCAATTTCTTATTATCTTAGCACTTTTTATCCCTCTAATTTCCTTACTTAGACATTTCGTAAGTTGAATTGGATTCCAATATTTAAAAGAAGTTCCTACTTGCATGAGTTTAATGAACACCTTATATTCTTCTTTAACATACCTCTTTGTCTCTATTTGAGACTCACTGACTCCATGACCAGGTTTTTCCTTTTCTTTCCTTTTCTTTTTCCTACGAACCAGATCCCTTTCTTTATAGCTCCCGCCATGTTCTACTCCCTTCATTTCAATTCCTGAATAATCACTTCCTTCTATCTCCTGTCCAGTCACAACTCCGTTGTCGCCAATCACCAATCAAAGCCAATGCCGCCATCCCACCCTCGTCCAGATCGCCCAATGAGGCATCCAGGACACACGTTTCTTCTTCCACCTACTTTTCTGTAGAGTTCCATGTTCCCGTACCGCTACCTGCCCTTTATATATACTGCCCCCCTCAATGATTGGCCAAAGGCGACATCCTTATACCTTATATAGACATTCATACAGCCACATTGGCCTTGCTGTTCCAAAGCATTTGGAGGGAACAGAGTATTGATAAGCAAAATCAAAACATGCCACAAAAATTCAATAAATCTGTACCACAAGAGACAGTACAACATATCAGATAAGAACATTCCACCTGGATCAGTGGTGTATCTGGGGGGTTGGGGGAAAAAAGTACACACTTTTAAAAAAGTAAATTTTACTCGGTGGTTTTTTTTTTTTTTTTTTTTTTTTTTTTTTTTTTTTTTTTTTTTTTTTAACTCAAGGGGCATAAATGAATGAAATTGGTCCAGTATAGAGTTAGAATGCTAAAACCTGCAGATGTGAAAAGGCTATACAATGGAAGAGTACAAGGCATAGAGCAACATGTCAACGTAAACGACTTTGTTACTGACTAGAGTCAAAATTATATTAAAGTATCTGGCAATATTTATAAGATCCCTACATAGATACACCTGCGTCTATTTACCTCTTAAGAGAAAGCTGGACTCCAGCAAACTAGCAGCTGCAACTCTAATTAGCTACAGATAGCTAACTGTTAGCTAGTCCCCCTAGTGAGATGGCTAGCAGCTAACTATTATAACTAGCTTATCCTACTAACATAACTATCCTACTCTCCATAAGCTAGCTACCATAAATCATAGCTTCCTAAGCGTATTTATTTAAAATATTTATTTGCAGCATATTAATCAGCACTACTACAAACCTTTTTCTTGCCTAGGCTGAATTATATAGTAGTTCACTAATTACATTAGTGACATTTATCAGACAATGTTACAGCATGGGAATATCATGCCCTTAAGTCAACCCAATGAGACACTCAGACTCAATCAAGGTGATATGATGTACATGGATTACTTCTTATCGCTTTTAAAAACACTTGCCACACTTTTTGCAATGGTGTCTGTATTTTAATCCATGATTTGTTCAAATTTTGAAGAGACAAGAAATAAATAGCCTGCTGAGATTAGCACCTGGGACACAATCCACAACTGTTGCATTTATAGAATTATTATTAATAAATTATTAAAAATAAATTTTTCCTTTTTTCGTCTTTCTTTTTAATATAAAACATTTATTTTACCTGAGGAATTCACACTTCAGTACTAAAGATGGTGGTAATTCACTAAGATTGCAAGTTGCCAATACTAGCCACCAGAAAAAGAAGATGCAAACCTATACACTTGCTAGACTATTCCATTATGTGTTCTCCCAATGCTAAGAAGGAGTTTCACCTAGCCTCTGAAGGACCTTTCTTGGACGTATACTTGACATTAAGGAACACCCATGGGCTCCACAAGACCTCTGAAGGTATGTTTGAAGCAAAACAAAAGATGTTTGCAGCAGATCCTCCAAGTCCTGTAAGTTGCAAGTTGGGGCCTTGTTAGTCCAGGACATCCCATAGATGCTCAATCAGCCTGAGATCTGGGGAATTTGGAAGCAAGTCAACATCTTGATCTTTATGTTCCTCAAACCATTCCTGAACAATTTTTGCGATGTGCAAAAAAGGGCACATTATCCTGCTGGAGGAGGCCACTACCAGCATCAACGTTTATTTTGGTGGTATGTGTTAAAATAACATTCATGTGAATGCCAGGACCCAAGGTTTCCAAGAAAAACACTGCCCACAGCATCACCTGCTTCTGCTGACTTCCTTTCTTACCATATTGGATCCTGGTGCCATGTCTTCCACAGGTAAACGATGCACACAAATCAAGCTGTCCACAACATGTAAAAGAAAATGTGATTTATCAGACCAGGCCACCTTCTTTCATTGCTCCATTTTCCCACTCACGTGCCCATTGTAGGCGCTTTTGTGGTTGCGCAGGGGCCAGCTAGTTACACTCTGACCAGTCTCGGCTACACTGCCCCATATGCAGCAAGCTGCGATATTCTGTGTGTTCTGATACCTTTTTATCATAGCCAGTATTTTTCTCCAATTTATGTTACAGGAACTCTTCTGTGGGATCAGAACAGATGGGCTAGCCTTCACTCCCCATGTACATCAATGAGCCTTGGTTGCCTATGACCTAATTGCAAGTTCCTTCCTTGGACCAATTGTGGTGTATATACACCGATCAGCCATAACATTAAGGTGACATTAACATTAACCACTGACAAGTGATGTGAATATCATTGATTATCTGGTTACAGTGGTTACTGATGTACTGTTGGTGATATATTAGGCAGCAAGTCAGTTCTTAAAGTTGAGTTACATAGTGAAATAAATCTGGCATATTTGTGAGATGAAATCAGTGGTTCTCGAAGTTGACATGTTGGAAGCCGGAAAGCTTGAGCAAGCATGAGAATCTGAGCAACTAGCCAAATTTTGATGTCTAGACAACTGGGTCTGGGTATCTCCAAAATGGCAGGTCTTGTGGTGTGTTCCCAGTATGCAGTGGTTACCACCTACCAAAAGTTGTCAAAGAAATCTGATGACAGGGTCATGGCCTCCCCAAGTCTCATTGAGTTGTGTGGGGAGAAAAGGCTAGCTCGTCTTGTCTGATCCAATTGAAAGATAAAATAGCACAAATTGCTGAAAAAGTTAATGCTGGCTATGATGGGAAAATGTTAGAACACACAATGCATTGCATATGGGGCTGCGAAGCCACAGACTGGTCAAACTGCCCATGTTTAAGATTCTGTCTGTCGGCTGATGTTCAAAGAGCTAACTACTAAGAACACATGGTCAAGATGGACAATTATAGTGCCCCAGAATGTAACAATAAACTTCTGAAAGACAACAGCTGGTAAACAGATGGTAAAATATCTTCCTAGAGATCCTCAAAGAAAAAGTCAGTGGATTCACCTGCAGCTCATTGAGTTCATTCATTCATTCATTCATTGCGGCTCTAGAAAATTTTTAGCCTGCCTGTTGTAGCCTAAATCATTCATGAATTATCTATGAAGAAAAAATAATTTGCATTTTAGCTAAGGCTCATTAACCTTTAACTTTTACAGATTGTAATATATACAGCATCATCAACTATGGACAATCCTTACTACAATTTATTTTCCTTAACAAGCCCTTTCATAATTCTGAAAGACAATATATAACTTCTGTTTTTCTGAGTTATTTCACCATCTCAGTAATGGCCACATAAGTCTAAGTAGCTCAAAAATGATAAGCTACACCAGATGGACTGCAGAACAGATTATTTCTCTGTTATGCAAAGGAAATAAAATATTTCAGTCAAAAAATAATCCTGGTAAGGTTCTAGATTAACTATATCTGGTGATGCTCAGATTAGGCTGTAGACAGATCATACTGTAGACAGATATTTGTGTGCATATGGGGCACAATTATGGACACAATTATGTAGTACATAATTTTTTTTTTTATATTTGAAGTCCAGTGCTCCTACATTAGTTATCCTGGCAATCAAAACTATCAACTATTTTATCCCCCTCTGTGCTCTCTTGAAGATTAATACAATGAAAATGACACCGTGCTCTACTGGAAGAATGTGAATGATTCCATAAGAACTGACGAGATTGTACTGTCACAGTTTTTTTATTGAAGAATTCCAGCCATCCTTTGGGCTAGCTTTCTACTGGCATGCACTATTTGAGCATAAGTTGTAGTGATATTACACCTGAGCACACCTGTACATTCAGTGGCATGAATGATCACTCATTGACATGCTATAGTTATGCACGTGTGAAGTCATTGTGCAGGAACTTGGGATGTGATGGCCCATGCCTCGGAATGCTATGGCAGTCATTCGGATGTGGAAATTATGATTGTTGACAATCAGCAGAAATTAGAGGAGGAAAGAAGGGGAGAAGAAAGTGTCCCTGGCAGAAAAAAGAAACCAAGGCTTGTGGGTCAGGGATTGGTTCACCAGAAGACAATCTTTCCAGCTTTATTTTTTCCCAACTTATGTACATGTTTAATATTTATATGCATGATCATAGATCTACATAGCACAGATTCACAGCGAGAATTTTTTTTTTGTCTGTTAAGGTCTATGTGCTAATTGTTTTGGGTGCCAGTTTCTTTTGTTACTCTATCTTTTCTCACTGTGTTGACCATGTCCAACATATTCACCGGTGCTTCAGCTTCTATGCCTCAGGTGTTCTAGGTGAGGGCTGTGGATGAGCTTCCTCTTTCTCTCCATCATTGAACATGCTGCAGATAACTACTTCACCACAGTGGAAGAGATGAAGAATCTTGAGAGGGAAAAGGTCAGGGCCAGAACAGCATCCAGCAACTCTTGAAGACTGTCTGTAACTTTCCACTAATTGTCGCTTCTTATAATTAAATCCTGACTTCAAAAAACCAATCAATAGTCCACTAACAGTTCACACCCAACCAATGGAGTACTTCTATTTCTTTAGAATATGGTGCCTTGATTATAAAAGATGGCGGCACGGTGGTGTGGTGGTTAGCACTTTCGCCTCACAGCAAGAAGGTCCTGGGTTCGATCCCCAGGTCACCCAGGGTGCCTTTCTGTGCGGAGTTTGCATGTTCTCCC
>JAQMYM010005625.1:0-10086 GCA_030014255.1 Parauchenoglanis ngamensis | reverse complement strand
CAAGTGAGCAGTGAAGGTTAAGGGCCTTGCTCAAGGGCCCAGCAGTGGCAGCTTGGAGGTGCTGGGATTTGAACTCACAACCTTCCGATCACTAGGCCAATGGCTTGACCACTGAGCCACCACAGACCCTCCAGACTACCACAGACTAATAACAAAACACTCAGGCTCCAATAAATAGGAACCATGTATTGCATGTAATGAAATATTACCTAATTGTATCAATATATTTGTTAATTTTAGTTGTAATGTTGGTTTCACAACTGACAGGTCAGAATATTTCCAAATGTAACCCCACATGCTCACACTTCCTAATTCCTTCCTCCCTACGGAATTCCCTGGAAAAATGACATGTGGGTGTGAAACTGAAAAATAATCAAATAAAGCAACAAAAGCATCTTCATCCTGTTCAGGACAGTCCTCTAAGACAGTAAAGTTTGCTAATAAAATCTAGCATGGGAGTCCAGGTCTTGATTACCAGGAACCACTTGATTTCTTGGATCCACCAATGTGTTGGAAGGTAGGTGTGTTTATATGTAAGAAGAATGACACATTTGGCAGATGGTATGATGGTGCAATGGTTAGCACTGCTGCCTCAGAGCAAGGAGGTTCCAGGACAAAGACAATGGCCAGCCTTGTAATGACAGGTGTACTGTATAAATCAATAACAACAATGCTTATGTTTTTAGGAATTACTTTAGATTTGAAGAAGGAGCCAGTTGCCATTTTCAGCACTGGACAGGAGCATGTTGTTCTTGTGTCTGAGGCAGGGACAGTGTGGGAATGGATGCGTTCAGCTCAATCCAACATACCCAGGTAGGATTTCATTTTGGAGAACTCAATGTCTTGCCATACTAATTGCATCGTAACGTTTTTTATTGTGTGTTTGTGTGTGTTTTTCATGATCAGGACCATCAGCAGCTTTACTAACGTATGCATTGCACAAGTTGCATGTGGAAACTATCACTCGGTTGTCCTAACAAAAGGTATGTGTTTACACCACTTTATCCTTTGTTCTCTTAATCAAATTGAAGAGGAATTAATGGTGCACAGAAATGTCAGCTATAGAGTGAAGTGTGGGCCAGCAGTGGACCATTATCGATACTCTATAAGGAATAAAACATTAACAGTCACAGCGGGTGCTGTAATATGCGCACAGTTGATGATGAAACTGCTTATTCATTTGTAACAGCATGTCAAAATTTCTTATTCTTCTTATACCACCACAATTTGACAATATTTGCATTAAAAACAATTTAAGTATTGCACATCATACATGTGACCAATTTACAGTTACATTTAAAGAAGATAAGGATACATTTAAGAATTTATTCATGTTTATGGCGACACCTATTTTGCAAAGTTGTTTCCTGTCATCTTTTCAGATGGTCAGTTGTTCACATGGGGTGAGAACTCAAGTGGTCAGCTGGGTTTGGGGAAGGACAAGCCGAGCTATGTGTCTCCTCAACCCCTCAACTCTCTGTGTGGGATCCCACTGGCTCAGATCAGCGCGGGAGGAGACCACAGCTTCGCCCTGTCTCTCTCCGGAGCCGTGTTCGGCTGGGGCAGGAACAGCACCGGGCAGCTGGGCCTGGGAGACACTGATGGTACTGACTTTACTGGCCGTGTACTATAAACTCAGCTCTGTCTGAATCTGCACAGTAATTGTGCTCTTAATATGTTCTCACAGGTAGACACGTCCCTGTTTGTGTGAAGAGCTTGAACTTGAAGAAAACTGTGTTCATCTCCTGTGGAGAGGCTCATACTGCTGTTCTAACAAAGGTTGACACTCTTCTATACAGAAGACTTGCTCCTGCCAGAAAACTTAAAGTAACTCACTGTTACACAGCACTGACATTAGAGACTATTTTCATAAACCTTAATGTGAAGCTTCTGTACTGAAAAAAAGCTCACTGAAAATATTTAATTCAAATGCGTGCATCGTTTCCATGCGATTGAACTGACTAACATTTACACAATTTGTTTTCCTATATCCAACATGATCTGATCATGTATTTTCATGACGCTGAATAAAATCTAAACCTGCACTCCGAACCAAGCTCAGGATCAAACCCAGCTCCCTGAACTT
Source organism: Parauchenoglanis ngamensis (assembly GCA_030014255.1). NCBI lineage: Eukaryota > Metazoa > Chordata > Actinopteri > Siluriformes > Auchenoglanididae > Parauchenoglanis > Parauchenoglanis ngamensis. The sequence goes on along the minus strand of JAQMYM010005625.1, from coordinate 8,000 downwards.
GTGAGGCAGTAACAATTTCCACTGCACAATTATATCAAGTGATGATCAAATTAATCGAATACTATAATCACTTCTTCCTGTCAGTGCCATCATGGATCATGTTATTTATTTGCGAATTGATCACACTCGTGCTACACAGCATAATTTAAACTAGTCATTAGAAACTTGTTTAAATTGAATAACGTATTAGCAGTGAAATCACATTTTAATGAGAAATTACATTTTGTTAATGTCAACTATACGTAATGTGTTTTCTGAATGCTGACTGACCATATAGTCCCTTTTTTTTTCATTTACACCAACTGAGCAAAAATAAAATATTTCATGAAAGGATTTTCTCAGTAATGATAAGGAAATTCTTGTGAATTAGGAATTCTCAAGGCTCAGGCGTGCCTCAGGTGACCTGCAGTGAGAATCAGTTGGGTGCTTGGCTCCCTCTGCTGGTGGATGTTGTGATACAACCTACTAATTAATGCAGTTCAAACTGTAAGTGGTTAAAATAATTTACCTGCATTTTTAGGATGGAATGATGTTGACATTTGGATCAGGTCATTACGGGCAGCTTGGGCATAACTCACTCAGGAATGAACTTCATCCTCGGCTAGTTGCTGAATTCTGGGGATCCAAAGTGTCCCAAATTGCCTGTGGACGGTAAGTAACTATGTATAATGCTCATAAAATGAAAGGTAGCGAACCGTACATTTCACAGTGTAAACACATCACTGGAATATGTCCAAGGATGCAAATTTGTGTACCTCTCAATTGTGAAAGTGAATGTAGCTTACCTTTAAATTATAAATAGGCATCATACATAACATACTTGTACCGTTGCGGGTATATATATATATATTTCTTTAGTCATGGGGAACAAAAATATATCTGTACAGAACAATCTTTTCCTGTCAGTGTGACTTATATTTTGTTATAATTGTTTATTAGTCCTTGTTTATTATGCTTATAAGTCCTTGTTGTTTAGTTTTCTGCTACAGCACAGCTTAGACCAAAGTTACTGTATCTGTAGTAAAGTTTATTTTGCCTTTACAGACAGAGTCTCCCGTGTCAGCACTTTGTAACAGTTAGAGGCAAAGCTGTAACTTTAAGTTAAATTCTGATATGGGAAAGCCTTTAGGACAGTTTCTAGTTTCTCAGTAACATTACAACCTTCAAGTTGCAAAAGAGAAGCTCATAAGGAACAGCTGTTTATCATTTTTATAGTGTAAGCGATAACAGGAACTAACTTGTTCCATTTATATAACGGAATTATACAGTCGCGGTCAGACGTTTCAACACAGGGTTAAAATTATACATACAGCACCTAGTATTTGATTAAATGTCCCTTAGCAAGTTTCACCTTCACCATATGCTTTTGGTAGCCATCAAAAAATTTCTGTCAGAACATTTGACCACTCTTCTTTCCAGAATTGGTGAGGGCAATTAAATTTGCACGTTTCCTGGCACTGACCCGACTTTTAAAAAACAGTCCACATATTTTCAATAGGTCTGGACATATTTTAATCTTAATTTTAGCCTTTTTTATGCATTCCACAACCAGCTTTGCTGTGTGTTTGTGGTCATTGTCCTGCTGGAACTCCTAATTGTGTACAAGTTTCTGATGGTTGAGATTATGCTGAAGAATTCTGAAGTCATCCTTCTTCATGATTCCATCAACTTTGTACAATGTACCAGTTTCACTTGCAACAAAACACCCCAAGAGCATGATGCTACCACCACCATGCTTAACAGTCTGGTCATTGTGGCCAAACAACTCAATCTTTGTCTCATCTGACCATAAAACCTTCATCCAGAAACCTTTTTCTTTGTCCATGTGTTCAGCTGAAAACTTCAGTTAAGCTAAAAGGTGCCAATATTGTAACAGGGGCTTCTTTCTTGGAAGGCAGCCTCTCAGTCTATGACCATTCGAACAAATTTCCACTCAGCTGAGGGTAACAGTTTGGGTCTTCTTCCAGCAATCTGGCTACACCTTCCAATAACATGCACTTACATATTATTGTTTGAATCAATGATCTTGGAATCTACATTTGCTTAGAAATGGCTCCAAGAGACATTAATATGTGCAAATCTATGATCCTGTTCCTCTGATCTGCACTGAGCTCCTTGGACTTTCCCATTGTATTGTGTGTTCCAATAAGTACTGTAAAACAAACTCTTTTTATGTTATGCACAAAGAAGCTTCCAACTGTAGTCAATCATGACCACTTTGAGAAAGTTAAGAAGCCTTGGCCTTGGCAAGTTAAAAAACCTTTGAGCACCACTGAATAAATAATCTAAGTGGCTGTATGTTTACTTTTGACCCTGTATATATCATTTTGACCTTGTGTTGGCTTCTGAAAACCCAAAATAAATAAAAAACTTGCATGCCAAATTCTTTTTTTATTAAATATGTATGTTGTATAATCCTTCTTCCCCTGAAAAAGAACAGTTCAAAGAAATCGTTTTCCAAAGAAAGTCCAATATTGCGGATATTCATGTTATCGCGTCATTATTTTCCTGTAATGATCCATCTTCTTATTTTAGTTATATCTTATAGCAGTAGTTCATGTAAAGGCTGTTCTCTTGAAATCTAGGCATCACACTCTGGCACTGGTTGAATCGTCAAACAAAATCTACTCATTTGGATGTGGAGAACAAGGTCAGCTGGGAAATGGACAGAGGAACAATCAGTATGTGCCACTTCCTGTCCAACTGCCACCAGGTCTATACACTATTAGCCCACTTTTGAAAACAAATGAATGTACCCAATGAATATTGGTCATTACAGATGTGTAATCATATTCTTATATATTTTTAACAGAATATAGTGATCAGATGATTAAGAAAATTACTGCTGGAGGAAATGTTTCTGTCCTCTTTATCTCTAAAATGGTGAGCAATATAACTCTTGTTTGAAAAGGACAGAGGCTTATTTAATGAAAGCTTGCATTTTCAGTCATTGAAATGTTTTTTTTTTCTCAAAGGATGGTGTTCAAGCAAGTTCAAATCTGAGTCCATGCATTGGGCCAGCAGTGTTGGATGATGAAATTATTGACCGCTGGATTTCAGACTGTAAACCAAAAGTATGGAAAAAAATCCAAAGGTATGATGGAAAACTTCACAGCACTTTTCCAAATAGTTCCTTGAAAAATATATTTTAAAAAAATGACAAATTGAAAGTTGAACGTTGAACTGAATGCCAATGCTTTGCGGTTCTAGATGCTAGAGTGAATGCTCAGAATCATCACTAAAATATGCAGGAGTGAAACTAAATTGCATTTGTATGACACCTGATTAATAAGTTTTACGATAATAAATTGACAGATATATGGATGCATAAGGTTTGTACATTCATATCTTGCTCTAATGTCACTCTCGATAACCTTACACTGTTTTGGATTTGTAAGCTAATGTTTCAGTGTGACAGTGGTCAGCAAATTAATTGCTATGTTGGGCCATCTGATCTAACCACTGATTTCCCAGAACAGATCCAGATGTCAAGCTCATAGAAACTCCAAATCCCTTCATGAATGATCTCCACACTTGAAAATGAAACAGGGGCTGTGGTCAGACACTATGTCCTTAGGGTTAACAAAATATTTAAAAACATGGTGGAACAGAAGTTTAATCATTTGCCCCTAATGAACTTTAAAATGAAGCCCTTAATGAACCTTAAAAGTTTGAAAGATTCTTGGTGTGGGGAATTGGCTACTTTGGTACTTTACTTTTGGTTCTTATACATCCTGTAGATGGTGGTGATGTTCATGGTTTGATGTAGCCCTGTTTCAAGGCTTCAGTTATATATTCCTCCATAGCCTTATTCTCAGCTATGAATCCAGGGATGTTCTCAATTCTGGTGGTGTATGGTTTGATAACACAGTCATTTAGGCAGTGTGCAGGAACTGTGCTTTCCTCCACACTGCCAAAATCCTCTTCACATTGTTTTTCGAGCATACATCCGAACGTGCCTCTACCAACCAATCAGCAATCTCCTGGAAGCTGGGTGACGCACGGACCATAGATACACTTTATACACAACATTGCTTACCTATAAACCTTGTCTCTGCATCAGGACACAGACACGCAAACATGCTGCAATGCAGAACTACAAATGAGCCCTAATACATTAGTACTTTTGGTAGCTCTGATACCCGTTGTCCAGTTATTGAGCTTATTGTGTCCTTTGCATTGTAGGGAAATCAAGAAAATGTTCTCATCACCATCATGCATCAATGCTAGTTTCATTGAGAAAAGGTACATATGTGCAATAATGCATTCATGTTCACATTAGTCCATAATCATCAGTATACTAATCATAAAAATGTATGACTTATTATCATTAGCAATGACAAACATTATAAAACATCGATACGGACTTCTGGTCTGGATTTATCATTGACTCGTCTTGCTTTTGAGAAGCTGGCCAAAAAGGACAACGTTCTATCAGTGGTATGGCTCTATTGATGAAACATCCAAGATTGGGAATCTATTTTATATTCATTGTAGTTGTATGTACAGTGGCAAGAAAAAGTATGTGAACCTTTTGGAAGTTTATGGTTTTCTGCATAAATTTGTCATAAAATGTGATCTGATCTTCATCTAAGTCAAGAGTATTGACAAATATAATGTGCCTAAAATAATAACACAAAAAAATTCTGATCTTTCATGTCTTTATTGAGAAAAAACATAAAAAATATACATAGTGCTAGTGGAAAAAGTAAGTGAATCCTTGCAATTAATACCTGGTTGACCCCGCCTTGGCAGCAGTAACCTCAACCAGGCACTTCCTGTAGCTGTGGACCAGACATGCACATCATTCAGTAGGAATTTTAACCCATTCTTCCTGGCAGAACTGCTTTTAGCTCTGTCATAATCTTTGGACGTCTCATGTGTATGGCTCCCTTCAAGTCATTCCATAGTATCTCTATTGGGTTGAGGTCTTTATATTTGTCAATATAATTAGGTTATTATATTTATCAATACTCTTGACAGATGAAGATCAGATCACATTTTTTGACAAATGAATGCAGAAAACCATGAACTTCCAAAAGGTTCACACACTTTTTCTTCCCACTGTGTTTATCTGAAGCCTCATAAATTTGATTTATTGTACATTTCCCTTATAATTTAGATTTTTCTAAAATTTGATTTTAGGTAGAGGAGGTGGTTGAGAGAGATCTTCTGCCCACTCTGGGCTCGACTGCTGCTGGTGTGGAGGCTCTGAGGGTTTATCTCATCCTGCCTGAACTCCTCCGAGTGCTGAAAAAAAAAAAACGTGGCACACAGCTCACTATCTCTCTGGCGTCTGCCATCTTAAAGCTGGAGCCTGAGTCAATGGATGACTTGAGTATGTATGCTTTATGAAAGATTAGCACTTATTTGTGTTAATCAATTCATTTATTCAATCGATCCCAATATTAAATATAACTATAAATGGATAAAAATTGATCATTTTATTTAATAAATTTTAAAATAAATGTAACCATTGTCAATTTGGTGTGATACAAGAGGACTACAAAACATCAGGATTGGACAATCAATTTTGCCATTTTATTCCTTATTTATAACATCAATACCTTGCAAATATTCAGTTTATATTGTACCACTGGTGCTCATTATGTCTGGATTTCCCTCAGCCAGCCTGTGGACCAAACTGCCCTACTTCTACTACAGGACTCTGGTGAAGATGTTTCACTCAGTGTGTGCTCACTTCATGTCACTGATGACAACTAAAGTATGTGACCACTGGTCTGAAGTAAATCCTGTGCTAAAGGTTCTGCAGAAGCTTCACAATGTAAGAACTGAAGGTTTCTCTTCTTGTCTTTTAGACATGAATTAATTTTGTAGGTGTTTAAAGGTTTAATGTGGCACATTATTTACAATATAATAAGGAATATAAGCATCTAATATAATTAGAATTTAATGTATTGTCAATAAAATGTCAACTGTGATGCAGATTAATAGTCAGAGAGTTGTACGGTTGACTGAGGGTCGCTTCCTTATCAAGGAGCTCAGTTCTTTTTTAAACTTGGTAAGTACTGAAGTTATTCCAACATCTCATATTGGTATTTTGAATTTCATATTTTGTATCAGAGTTCTCATTCTTGATTTGGGTGATGATACAATATCCTTTGAGGGATAAGAGACATTTCAGACACAATATGACCAAGTGTTCTGTTTATTTTTGCTCTGCTAGCAGAAATTGATAACACAGAAGCCATAAGATGCTAGCTAGCTCACACTAATTTGCACGTTACTGTTAAAGGTGCTTCTGGTAACATTGGTGTCCCTAATTTCTTTTAATTTTCTACTGACAAGCTTTCATATTGTAAGCCAAAATTTATATTCCTGAAATATATCATTTGCCATTTTATGCTGTGAACACACACGAGAGGAATGATACATACAGTGAAATGTCCAAGGGCGGTTATAGGAAATATGGCCGATCTTGGAACACCGCTGGAATAATCGAATTTGTGGAGCGGAACTCACTGTTGTATAATGGGGAATTATTGTAAGACTTGGTTAGGGACTGGACACAGAGAGTGATGCTTATTATGGCATTCACTGGAAATGTAACCATAGTTAAATAGCAAAGGTCATTAAAACACAGGCAGACAGGGTTAACACAGGATAATCCCTGATGATAAATGGAGCAAAAAGACAGGAGTCTAACTCAAGGAACTATAACTATAAAACAAACAAAATAAAATGTCTTATAATGAATGGTACAATACCTAATACAAATTGGAAAATACATACACAGGGTAAAGAGAAACAAGAAACAGGTGAACAGAATCAGGGAAACAAACCAAGGGAATCATCAGGGAGACAGGACCAAAATATAAACACAAGCATGTGTTGCTCAACACAGTGCAAATCAGGGAGGGGCAAAACATGACAATTATAGGATACAGAATATGTGTTATGATTCAAGACAACACTCTACATTTGAATGTTCAAAAGTTTGGGATTTGAAATCATAACCCTCTTATTACTAGTACAGAAGTATCTCTCCCACTGCCTTTATTCACTGCCCTATCATTCTTTACTTTGTAGGTGCCTTCACTCTTCTATGATGATAATAGGCAACTGCATGTTTCAATCAATTTTTTGGTATGTAGTCATGATTTATTTGGCATTTGTACATGACTTTTTAATTCTCATTATCATAATATTTATGGGGTTTTCTTTCCCAGAAAAGTACAGAAAAGCTTATATGCTATCCATTTATCCTTGACATCAAGTCTAAATGCGCCTTGTTCAAAGTAAGTATATTCAGTCATTTAGCATGAAAGTTGTATTAAAATTCTACCTGTCCTTGGTGAAACTACATTATGTAATTTTCTGTGTGAAGTTTTTACAGGAAAAACACACGGTGTCTTTGCTGTTTCTTAAGTTTGGAAACACACTGTGTGTGAACAGAGAAACAGTGTTGACTGAAACACTTGAGTACCTGAAAACAAACAAACATGATTTTTCTCTCCCTTTAAAGGTTTATTTAACATAACATGCCTATTTTATTACATGGTACTGGAAAATGATTAATTATTTTATTTAAATAACACTTTCTCTTGTTCATAGGTGAAATTTGCTCTAGAGGTTGGTTTTGATGATGGAGGTCTGCGTGCAGAATTCTTCACCCTGATTGGGCAGGAAATAACAAAAGACTCCGGTGTAATTCAAAAATCTGAGGGCTCGGGACCCTTGTGGTTCTCTGCTGTAAGTGGAAGTGGATTTTCAATTATGCTTGGAGAGAAAATATAAAAGGCGGCACGGTGGTGCAGTGCTTAGCACTGTCGCCTTACAGCTAGAAGGTCCTGGGTTCGATCCCCAGGTCACCGTTTATGTGCGGAGTTTGCATGTTCTCCCGTGCATGCGTGGGTTTCCTCCGGGTGCTCCGGTTTCCTCCCACAGACAAAGACATGCAGGTTAGGTCAACTGGCTACTCTAAATTGCCCATAGGTGTGAATGCGAGCGTGTGTGGCTGTTTGTCTGTGTTGGCCCTG
>JAQMYM010005624.1:0-10087 GCA_030014255.1 Parauchenoglanis ngamensis | reverse complement strand
ACACACACACACACACACACACACACATACACACACACACACACACACACACACACACACACACACACATACACACACACACACACACACACACACACGCACACACGCACACAGTGTCTTGTCATCTATGATTAAAGTGGTCCTGGTGAAGCGTGGGTTAGAAATCCACCACAGCTCAAGAACTATTCAGTTTTGTTATAAAATTCTTCATTTTAGCTGGCGCAATGTTCGGTGTGTTTGGATTGGACTGGGGCGTAGCATGATGTAAATCTCGAATGCTGTCGGTTGTTGTGTAGATCAGTCAATAAGTCATTACTCTGACTTCCTGTTTCAGAAGGAAGTACTTGAACATACAGAATGTATCACCCTGGTTATAATATCCATGATTCAAAAGTGAAGACTTTAAACCCTGCGATGGTACAGCTACATCCGTTATCTTTCCTCGTGTTAGATAAAGCGTGTATCATGAGTCTCGCAGCTTTTTATTTTAATTTTTAAAATTTTTTATTTTCAGTTGTGCTGTTTCTGTTGGGTTCTGCTTCATACTTGAGCATCTGCTTTGCATTGCTGACATCATTATGATTACGTTATGCTAAAGTCATAAATTATGACGGTTGGGAAACGCATGTACTTGGAGCTTTGTCCTGAGTTGACATCAGAGCCGAGCTGAACTCTCGTTTGTCTTTTAAACACACTTTATAACCAAACCAGTGGCGACTTGCTTCGGCAGATGAAAGTTTGGACTCGTGATTGTGTGAACCTGAAGCAGAAAGTGATTGTTAATTTACTTTGTAGCTGGAAGGACGAGGCGTGTTGTATCTCGTCCCGAGCTAAAAAAAACCCAACTTTGTAAGACTGTGGAATGTGAATGAATTGTGTGATTTGGTAATGAACAATGAGAAGATATGAAAAGGCTAGCACAGCTGTACTGCAGAGTCCGTGTGAATAATTCTCATTTGTTGTCGCTGTGACGCTCGGTTCAGCTCGAAGCTTTTGGACTGTGCACTTAGTATTAAAAGAATGACTTCATCTCTCGGTTTGAAAAGAGAACTCGTATCGCAGAGACGCTCACATGTCCCTGAAACTACACGTTTCCCATTCTACAGATATCTCAGCTTGATTGATAATTCAGTTTATTCAGACCGATTGTGGGTGTGATTTGTTAGTAGTTAGTATTAATCTATCAGCGGCACCATGAGCATTTTATTTAGCGGTTTATATTTCTCTGCTTTAAATAGCAGTTATGAGCGTACATGTTCATGAACTTCTCCTTCTTTATAATGCTAGCGAGCTGATTTGACATAAAAATGAAGCGCTTTGTTAGTTATCTTGGACCGAGCAGGAGAGCAGGTTTTACTTCACTTCACAAAAGTGTTCCTGTCCAGCTGTAAATAAAGCACGCTTTTGTTTTCATTACATCAGGATCCCTGGTTGTTGGCGAGCGATAGCAGCTGATCATCAGGACCTCCACAGTGGACCATCCGAGCTGATATTCACACTCACCTGCGTCACCTGGACTCTTTTTATCTCCTCAAGCCCCAGTGGTTGATCTTACTGCAGATCTGCTGAGTTTAATGTGTAATCGGGTTCCTGCTCTGGTCGTCTGGCTGTTAGCGTAACAGCGTACACAGTGTCACCTGGTATCAGATATTGGTGTCAGAGCATTGTTTATGTTTAGTATGAGTAAATGAGCACCGTATCGGACTGATATGTCTGATAGCAGTGTCTGAATCGGTGCAGTTAGACAGAACAAATGTGAAAATCTGATTGACTGAAGGGGAAAGGACGCATGTCGTGATACACGGATCTGCTTCTGGAAGAGGACTGGGAGTCGCATGGCCCAGCCACAGACACACACACACACACACACACACACACACACACACACACACACACACACACACACACACACACACACTCAGCTGTAAACAGATTTCCCTTTACATTATTTTCTACTTGAGAAAATCGCTTGATCTTATTATTATGTTTATTAAGTAACAGACCATAGCACTGGAACAACACAGGAAAGCGTTCCAGAACTCCAGAACTGTTTCCAGAACTCAGGAAAACCGAGTTGGGAGTAAAATGGATTGCTGTGTTTGTCGTGTGAATTCGCAGGCACTGGTCTTGTGAGCCAGTAGAAACGAGTGGGCGGGGCTGTGGTGTCTTTGGTCAGTAAAGATGATGGAGTTATTATTACGTAGAGTTGCAGTGTTGTTAGCAGTGATGGCTCTTTTGCGTACTGGTGTTACAGGAACGCAGGCCTGACGTCAGTGTTTGGATAGTTCACCTCCCAGAATTTAGCACCAGAAGCTGCAGCAGATGCAGCGCTAATGACCCGGACGCTGACTAACGAAGCGGCTTTTTAACGATTCCCTTTTCATGTTTTTGCCATTTCAAAAGTTTCACGTTCTCAGAGTGTCTCACAGCTTTACTTTAAAACTCTGAAATGCAGATTCTGTGTTTTTAAAAAAAAGTTTGAACGAGTGTAAACAGCTGAAAGTAATGGAAGAAATGGCATGAAAATGGCTGTAGGAATTGGTTCCATCTGGCTCCTTCAGTCCGATCTCTGTGAGCAAGAAATCAGGGGTATTGTTTGTGGAGTGTACAGCTGCCATGAGACGTGACCGCCTGATTCACACCGAAAAAAATAGACGGAAAAAAAGATGCCGTTGAGATCAACGGGGTCCAAAAAATTCCCTCTGCTTCCCGCTCGGATTCAGTCATCATTCTCAGGGACGAGGAGGCTCGCTGCGCAAATCGAAAAAAGCTTTCTTGGCTGTGTGAAGGACGGATCAGAACTCATCCAGCACCAGGGATTTGTCCAAGTGGACAGCTGTTTAAAAAAGCCGAAACCCAGACGGAACTCGTCTTATCCTGTCTTGTCTCCTGCGTCTAAACACCAGGGTCTCAGGTGATGAGGCCAGCTTCAACATCAACATCACACACCTCCGTGTGGCTCCTTGATGAGGAACATATGATGGGGTCATGAGAGTGAGGTTTGATATTTATGCGGTGATCTAACCCCCTGATCTAACCCCCGGGGTAAGTCTGACTCGGGCTAGACAGAGAAACAGCAGAGACAGATGAACTGCGGAAGACAGAGTGGTCTCAGGTGAGCATCTACAGCGGTTATGGGGTCTGGATAGAGTGGAGAATGTGTAGAGGGTCAGGTTCTCCTGCGGTTCTGCACTTAACGACACGGAACTCTCTGCCAGACAAGTGTTACACTCCTGCGCATTGTTACAGAAATAGAAAGCCGTTTTTTACAGTAAAATACTGAGTGATTAAAGCAGAGTCACCATCACCACCCCGACGCTGATTAATTTCCTATAACAGCGTGTCCTTAAGTGATTATTCCTCTCAGCAACGTGCTGACAATTACAAACATGTATTTATTAAAGTGTTCAATGTGTGTTTGTGGTGTTTGTTTAGTGTGCGACTGCAGGACTGTTGAAATTCTGATCTCGTTGGCTGTCAGACGTCTGATTAAACAGAGACGTGGCATTGATTTTCATTTCTCAGTTATTTATTGACGTTACATTAATCCTTGGCTGTGAGGTGTAGCACACGTTAATCAGTGACCTCTCACAGGGTCCGGGCGCTCTTTCCTGGTTTTCCATGGATTTGATGGACAGCGCAAATATTAGTGCATTCCTCAGTGGGTCATCTGCGCCGTCCTGCAGTCTCCTCCTGACCCCGGGACATTCCACGCCTCGCTCTTCTCACACACTCTGCTCATTGGACGTTTGTTCGAGCCTCTGATAAACTGGGTTTACTTTTTAACCACTTTTCCTCTCAAGGACTTTTTACTCACAAAGCGCTTTTCTTTTCTCTGCCTGATGAGAAATGTGAATGAATCAGAAGAACTGTAACTGTTCAAGAAAATTCCACACTAAGCTAAGAGTCGACCTTGTAAAGATGAGTCGTGTTTATTAGCAGGAATTTTCTCAGTGTCCAGAGATGCGAGTGTTTAAAGTGGACACGAAACATGAACTAAATGAACTTGGCACCATTTTATAAAATGCATTCTCACTTTAAAAATCTTTAATGGTTTAACTTTCACTTTGGTTCAGTACTTTCACACTACTGCCTAATAATTCTGTAGGAATGCACGAAATCTTTTTGGGTTCAAGGCTAATTGTGACTTTACACATCTTTTGGCTTGATGTTGGTCTCACAGATAAAAATATTATGTTGTAAAACAGTTCTTAGGTCTTGAGTTGAGTTTTTAGAACTTCTAATGTACCGGCGTTTGTTAAAATCCACCAAACTCACGGGACAGTTACAGATCGGTAGCGGCGATGGAGAAACATAAACAAAACATGCTGATGGAGAAAAGTCTCTCCTCGTTACCTCAAGCCCACTGTGTGTGTTTATGCGAACATGTTTTCTGCATCAGCTGATTTCTAGATCACGCAGTTTAATCTATTTTTTCCCCTTCCATATGACAGCTACCTCCCCAGAGGGTGAAGGCTAAAACCTGTTTTCTCTGACACTATAGACTAAGATGCTAGCCGCCCTCTTCTACGTACATGCGCTCACAGACACCCATGATTGGCCAGTGTTGCTGTGATTGACAGGAGAGAGAGAAAGAGAAAACGCCCCTCCCATTCAAAGGGCACGGCCGGTCACTCTGTCTGTTAAATGAGATCTATGTAAGTCGCTCTGGATAAGGGCGTCTGCCAAATGACATAAATGTAAATGTAAATGTCTTAGACTCCCGGAAACGGCTGTGGCATCATCAGGGTTCGAGCTCGAGGTCTCCAGGTGATTCGGTGCACACGTTTCCATTGGGCCACCCGAGAGCCAGAAAATGTATTTTTCTAACCACTAATATAATGTTGGATTTAGCTGAAAATTAAGTTAGCTAAGTAAAACTCTTTGCAGGTTTATTTAACAATTATTTGACTTTAAAGGATGATATAAAGTGAATGCTAAGTTTGAGAAGTGGCCGGGGAGAGGGAAGTCTGGGTTTCTCTGCTTAAGCTGCTGCCCCCGCGACCTGATCTCGGATAAGCGGAAGTGGATGGATGGATGGATGGGAACCAAAATATACTGAAAATAGCAGTATATAAACATAACCCATTGTAAAATTCTAACGTCACATTTCACAAATGTAGTTAAGTAAGATCCCACGATTGGGTGTGCGGTTGTACTGAATATCATCATGGCTGTGACTCGACTGTAGGCGCGAGGCTGTAGCTAATCACAGCTGTGCTGATATTCAGTGTAACTGCACGACCTCGAGGAGTATTTTATACAACACTTCTATAAACAAAATATTAATATTCAGTAACAACATTTCAGACACTAAGTGGCCAAATGTTTATTTTTGCTCATTTACTATAAACCTCAATAAATCCCGAAGAAGCCGCTCACGCTTTATAGCATGTCGGCTAGCTGGCTAGCTCACGCTGATTAGTACGTTCCTGTTAAAGGTGCTTCCAGTACAATTCACCATCATCTGATGAGCTTTTAAGGCAAAAGTTACATTCCTGAAAAAGAATCATTTGCCATGTGCGCTGATGATGTCACTAACACTACTGTAGGAACCGTTTCAAACCAGGAAGTGGAATTTTACGGGGTGAACACAGACAAGAGGAGTGGTGCACACAGGGAAACGTCTCAGCGCGTTATAGGAAATATAAACACTTTAGGAACACCTCTCGGCCAATCAGATTAGTGAACCCGAGCTAACTGCTGTATAATAATAATATAACAGTGAGAGAGCAGTGTGAGAGATCATCACTGATGGTTTTGCCTCTGATCTGTAAATAAAATTCAGTGTAAAGTGTATTTCAGACTCAGCTTTAAATGGGTATTAGGGAGTGATTGTGAGTTCGCAGTGCCACTCATTAAAGCGCCGCCGTTTCAGGAGTAACGTCGTGGTTAAACAGCTGATGTTGTTCTGTCGTCTTTCTGCAGCGTCACAACTCCTTTCCGTGGATCTGTTTCACAGAAGTGGGTGCAGTTCCAGCTCTTCCTGTTGTTGATCTCTGTCTCTGAAAGAAGGGATTGTTCAGCAGATCTCTGAGAACAGGACTGCTGTGTGATTTAGAAGCTGGAGCTGAAAGAACGCTCCGTCATAAAGAATGAGACAGGCACTGGCTATCAGACCGGTTATAGAGTGGGACGGGTCATATGGAGGTATTATACACCAGGTATGAGTGCTGCTTCTGCTGAGGAGGTGATGATGATGATGATGATGATGATGACCCCAGAGAGGGTGTGGTTCCTGTACAGAGGGTTTTTTATTTGTTCTACTACTGCATAAAATTGATAAATCCTGATTGTTATCATCCAGTCTGTTGCAGTCTGGAGATTCTCGCATGTTCTACCAATATTAGCATTTCAGTAGGCAGCTTTCCAGTCGATGGTGATGAACAGGTTTCTCCTGATTTTCCTTCAAACCATGAGCTGCAGCACATATAACACCTTTCACTGGTCAGTTTATTTCAATCTTTATAACCTCTTCTGGGGAAAAGCAAATACATGTGGGGTGCATTTATTTTTTTCACTGCAGTGGTTTGTCTTCAAATTGCTCCTGCAGTCCTCCTGTAGACCCCTTTATCCTACGATGAACACTTTCTCTCCTGAAGGGCGTGGTCTCTACCAGGATGACCCCGCCTACATCTACAGGTTGAAGGCTCACTGAATGTTTCAATGATGACGATCATGACGATGATGATGATGATGATGCTCTGGCCTTCACCACAGTTCAGAATGTCAAAAAACAACAAAAAGCAGAACATCAGAAAAGCTGGCAAAATCTGTTATTCCAGTGATTTATCTATTTATAAATGTAACAGAAACAGGATAAAAATGGCAATATAGGGTTTAACATTTAATTATTGTAACAATAAACTAAAAAGTGTAAAAGTGTGGAGGAAACGTTTCACAATACTGAAAATAAAAAATAACCTTTATTTATAGTGCTGTAAAAATTTAATGCTAAAAAGCAATGCAATAAGGATTAAATAAAAGATGATTTTAATATACCATAAAATAAAGTGTTTATAAAATAAACCGAAAAAAATTTATACAGTTAAAAATTTAGACAATATTTTAATAAAATAAATCAAAAGATTTTCCCAAAAAATTCTAAATAACAAATGAAAAATAAAATATTACATTAATACCAAAACAAAGGAAGGCAGTTGATGTTAAATTCACTTGGATGTGTTTTTATTTTTTTTATATATTTGACTGTGATGTGAGGACAAGTAGGAAATAAAGTCGGGTTATGATTCATGCTACTAATGGCTTCACTATTTGATTCGATCAGCAGAATATTTTGAACGAAATGAGAATGAAGACAAATTATGTCTGAAAAGTTTCCTTTAGCATTTTTGTTTGTATAAAATTAAATCAATCAAAAATAGCTGCAAACAGAGCTTTAATATTGTAAACCAGAATACTACAGGTTCACCATATCTTAAAAAAATAAATAAATAGCTAAATTCTCCTAAAGATTTGATTTACTAAATAACGTCTCTGACCTGGAGGAAGTGATCGACTGAAACACAATGAGCTCTGTAACAGAAACAGAGCTCCGAAGTGGGCTAAAACGTCCGGCTTCTGCAGCCTCGTGCCCGAGCTGTGTAGGTGACCGCGGTGTGTGTCGGTGTGCTCTGAAGGCTTCTGAAGAGTCCTTTTAAACCGTTGTAACATGGTCATGTGAGTGTACTCAGTGTAGTGTGTGTCAGTCGTTACGATCCACAGCTGTCTGGCTCTCTGTATATTTTAACGCTACGGTTTGTGCAGGTTGGGACCTCTGCTTCTCGAAGAGTGCATGAGGGAGCATCGTTACTGTCTGCTATTTCTGAACAATTTCCTGGAGCAGTTGGGTTCTGTCATGCTACCTTATTAAACTCTTATACAGCTGTAATAAAGCCTAATTACTGTGATGATCATCACCTACTCGCTGTCACTGAGTCCTCCTCCTCCTCCTCCTCCTCTTCCTCCTCACTGTAACTGAGTCCTCCTCCTCCTCCTCCTCATCATCGTCACTGAGTCCTCCTTTTCCTCCTCCTCCTCACTGTAACTGAGTCCTCCTCCTCCTCATCATCATCATCATCACTGAGTCCTCCTCCTCCTCCTCACTGTAACTGAGTCCTCCTCCTCCTCCTCCTCCTCATCATCATCGTCACTGAGTCCTCCTTGTCCTCCTCCTCCTCCTCCTCCTTATCATCATCATCATCATCATCATCATCAATGTCACTGAGTCCTCCTACTCCTCCTCCTCCTCCTCATCATCATCATCTTCACTGAGTCCTCCTTGTCCTCCTCCTCCGCCTCCTCCTTATCATCATCATCATCATCATCATCATCATCAATGTCACTGAGTCCTCCTACTCCTCCTCCTCCTCCTCCTCCTCCTCCTCCTCACTGTCACTGAGTCCTCCTACTCCTCCTCCTCCTCCTCACTGTCACTGAGTCCTCCTACTCCTCCTCCTCCTCCTCACTGTCACTGAGTCCTCCTCCTCCTCCTCCTTATCATCATAATCATCATCATCGTCACTGAGTCCTCCTCCTCCTCCTCCTCCTCCTCCTCACGGTCACTGAGTCCTCCTCCTCCTCCTCCTTATCATCATAATCATCATCATCATCATTGTCACTGAGTCCTCCTCCTCCTCCTCCTCCTCCACATCATCCTCACCATGATTGTGGCTCTGGCTCTGACAGGAAGCTCGTGGCTGTGTGTTGGTGTTTATCTGCTGTAGGTGTGAAGGCAGGGTGAGCAGCAGTGTAGGGTAGCAGTGATTTAACGGTGTCTGTATTTCTGAGTTCAGTGCTGTATTTGTTCAGCTGTTCGTCCTTCAGCAGCTGGATGAAAATATTCAGGTTTGTTGGAGAAAGAACAACAGTTCTGTATAAATGTGTTTGGAGCACCATGTTAAAGAGCAGAGGTGATGTTTGGGGAAAGGTTTTGGTTCTACAACCAGTTTATCTTTGTTTTTACAGCAACTGTATTTTCTGATAACATTTCCGGGTTTTATAATAATGTAATACAACACAATAACAACAACAACAACAAAAACAACAACTATAAAGTCTGTAAGGTTTGGATTATTAATTAATCCAAATTTCATTATTCTTAAAGTTTATATAATAACATATAGCAGATGTATATCTGCATTCATTTAAAAAATCTGAGAACATGTGACTCGTAGCCACCAATCAGGTACCAATATGCAATTTGCATATTCATACAGTCTGTATTTCTTCATGTGTAAGTCTTCTGTGTTTAGTTTATTTTTTTCTGAAAATGTTCACAATATCAGTTGTCTTCTAAATCAGTTTTGAGTTTAATAGATTGCACTTGAGATATTGGAATCCTCACGCACACACACACGCACACACACACACACACACGCACACACACACACACACACACACGCACACACACACACACACACACACGCACACACACACACACACACGCACACACACACATGCACACATGAGAAGAGAGGTAGGAACAGAGATAGAGAGGAAGCACTTGAGGATAAAGAGGCAGCCGGTTCCTTTTTTAGCACAGAGGAGGGATCTGAGACGCCATGTTGATGTCTTCATGATAAAACGGCCTCCATCACACTCGACATCGGTCACTCGACTTGGAGTGGCTCGGCCATCACACCTCCACAGATGGCTTTCTTCAGTGAGTGAAACATTGCCAAATATTTCAGCAGTACAAGTGGTGTGATCACCGGTGCCAGCTCCAGACCATCAGTGACACATTACATGCAAATCTTTCCATTTTCTAGCAAAATAAGATACCAGGTTAATTGTCCATAAATTACACAAACTGCTCCCAGATTGGGCCGGTGATTATGCATAGGTCATATATTTATCCTATGATGTCCCTACACAGATCCTACACCCGTACTTTGGTCCTGCACTGGATCTACATTTGTCCCACAATGGCTCTGCAGTGGTTTATGCATTGTTCATATGATGGCCCTAAATAGCTCTTTTATTGGTCCTATATTGGTCCTACAAAGGCTCAACATGGGTCCTTTATTATGGCTCTGGATAAGTTCCACATTGGTCCTCCATGGCAATACGTAGGTCCTACATTGGT